>JAAGEH010000143.1:2446243-2520658 GCA_011751065.1 Lasiurus cinereus
CTGTGGGAGGGGCTGGTGGTTGGGTGGACAGGAGGGGAGCTGTGGGCAGGGCCTGGTGTTGGGCTGGACTCAGGAGTCAGCTGGACCTTTGCTGTAATACCTTAGCCAACTAACTGAATTACTTCTTAAAAGATACTTTTTTCCAATCACAGTTGACATTCAATTATATCGGGCTCATGTGCAGCACACAGTGATTAGGCATTTATATAACGTATGAAGAGGTCACCTCGATAAATCTAGGGCCCTTGTGACACCATCCCAACTTCTCGACTCTTCTACAGACCGTGAGCTCCCTGAAAGCCGGGAGAGTCTCTTTTTGGGGGGCGGGGGTGAGGTGTTAGTCCTCAGTCCCATGTCAGTGACTGAATGTGTGGGACTCAGGTCTGGGCTGGAGGAGCTGACAGCCCACTGCCAGGGGCAGTGTTACTGTGGGCTCACAGGAGATGCTTTCTCTTCCCCTCTCTCAGCGCCTCACGGTGCTAAGTAAATCACGCAGAGCGTATGTTCAAAGAAGGGCAAGGTAGCCTGGCCGGCATGGTCAGTGCTTGAGCATCGACCTATGAACCGGGAGGTCACGGTGCGATTCTGGTCAGGGCACGGGCCCGGGTTGCAGGCTCAATCCCCAGGAGGGGGCATGCAGGAGGCAGACAATCAATGATTCTCTTTCATCATTGATGTCTCTCTCTCTCTCTCTCTCTCTCTCCCTTTCTCTCTGAAATCAATAAAAATGTATATATAAAAAGGGGGAAAGTAATATTTAATGTTTCACTTTATAGTGGCTCAAATAGTATTTGATTCATCCACATGGGTGTCTGGAGGAGGTGGCTGGGATCATTTGTATGAGACAAAAATGTCCCCCAAGATACAAAAGCCAAGGCCAAAAAAATAGAAAGTCCCCCGTTGGTCCCAACAGGGGAGATGGGATATCTGTTCTTCATGAGAAAGCTGGGGGTGCCAGGCTTTTATAACCTCTATCTGACAAGCATGCTTTCCCGCTAGAAAACATTATTTCCTGATCATCACAAAAGCCTCCGAAGGACTGTCTGGAACAGGTCACAGGACCCTGCTGGCCTGGTCTCCAGCCAGGGCAGAGAAGCCCGTGCAGAGACCCAGACCTGGTTTTACAACAAATGTGTTGCAATAAACACATTGAGCAGTAGATGGCGCCACAACATCGCCCCGTTAGTTCAAACTCTGGAGCTCCCGGAAAGTGATGGGATTACTTGAGTAATTTATTTGCTCATAACCTTAGGCTGGGCCCTGGTGCCCTTTCTTTCCCACCCACAGATCCTACTTTTCTTCCCTTCCTCTAACCCAGTGGTTCTCAACCTTCCTAATGCCACGCAACGAAAATAATTTTATGGTTGGGGGTCACCACAACATGAACTGCATTAAAGGGACGTGGCATTAGAAAGGTTGAGAACCACTGCTCTAACCTTCCTGAAGGCTCATGGGAGAAGCAGGGCTGGTGATGTCCGGAAGGATGGCCTGAGTTCGAGCCTGCACATGTACGCAAGGAGGGCTGGGAACGCTGGTGGAGCCCGCGGTCCAGGAACGCCAGGATGGCATGCCCGCAGGGCCTTGCGATGAGGGACTTGGGAATCTGAGCTTTCAAACATGCCACGCCTCTTGACTCTGCAGGCACTGACTATGGGTGGTGTGTTAGGTCAAGTCCAGCTCCTCCTCTTGCCATGTGGGATCTTGGGGGAAACTTCAGTCATGCTAAGCCCTCAGTTGCCTCATGTAAATGGATCAGTGTCAGGCCAGGCACATGGAAAATACTCAACAAACAGAAGATAAAATAGGAGCAGTTATTAAGGCCTATCACCTTATCCATCCTCTCACTCAGTCTGATGGGGTTTGCTTGAGTAAACTGAGGCAGGCATTGAGCTCAGGTCTGCCTGGCTCCAAGTCCATGCTCTTCCATGCCCTCCGGGAGCTGTGCCTGAGCCTTTGCTGGAATCCTGGGAGCAAAGCACTACTGCCTACCGTGCACCTAGTAGGACCTGCCACAGGGCTCTACAGCTCTGGGTGAGACACCCAATGTGACCACCAGTTACCTCTGGGATACAGTGACCCTTGAACAATGTGGGGTTTAGGGACGCTGACCCCTGTCAATGGAAAAATCCATGTATAACTTTTGACCCCCCCTCAAAACTATACTAATAACCTATAGTTGACTGGAAGCCTTACTGATAATGCAAACAGTTGATTAACATATTTTGTACTATATCCATAATAATGGCCTGGTGCACAAATTCATGCACGTTGAAAGGAAATCAGAAGAAATATTTTAATATTGTTATTCGCCCTTTCTCTATAATAGAAATGTCTACCAAATTCACGATCAACAATGACAGATGGAAACACAGGTGTGCAACTGGCGCAGCGAGAGCTTTATATGTATTGCGCATGCACGAGTCAACTTAGCCTTTTATAGATATAGAATAAACTTGCTTAATTAGACCTGCTTTCTGATTTAGCTAAACTTTTCCCAGCCCAGTGAAGCACCCTAACTTCTCTTTCAGGTAATTGTCAGTAACACAGCAGTAAATATCAACATGAAGCATATTATTTCTGTAGATCATGAAGGGAGAACAAAGGGTAAAATATTTAACTGCAGCAGTGTTTGATATATTCTGCACAGTGAGAAAACCTGAAGTCACTTTCAAGGTCCACCACTGCTTACTTCTTTTCAGTCGGGTCAAACTTCTAAGCTGTCTAAATCTCTGTTTTCTGGCTAGCGAAAAGAAAATAAGATTCTGCTGAGTCTCCTATCTACCTACTCCAGGACTTCTGTAAGGATCAAATGAGATGAGGCACAGACATTTGGTTACAGTGTAAAATGTTTCCACCTGGCTATAAAGCAAGTTGTGGTCCTAGGCTGAAGAAACTCTAAGGAGGTTAGCCTCTAGGGAGAGGAAGCTGGGTGTTGTTATGTGATGTCATTACCTGGACAGACACTTAGCATATTAGTCTTTAAATAGAGAATTATATACTATTTTCTATTTTTTAAACAAATTAGAAAAATTGATTTCAGAGAGAGGAAGGGAGAGGGAGAAAGAGATAGAAACAACAATGATGAGAGAAAACCATTGATCGGTTGCCTCCTGCATGCCTCCACTGGGGACCAAGCCCACAACCCAGGCATGTGCCCTGACCAGGAACCTTAATGAGACCTCCTGGTTCATGGGCTGATGCTCAACCACTGAACCACATGTGCCAGGGTTCTTGTCCCAGCCTTACAAAGGATTCAGCAATCTGGAGAAAGAAGCTGATGTGTAGATTAAGAAGGAGTCCAAGGATGAAAGATAATTTTGAAAGGCATTGGGGGATCAGAGGAACTTCAGCTAAAGGAACTGAAGACTATCCCTTGTCTAAGGACCCTGTGCTATTTATTAACCTTGTCCTAGGGCAAGGTGGAGACATACACTTCAAAGGATGAGGTTTCAAAGAGTAGAGTTCAGAAGCATTGTCAGTTTGGGGAATAGCCTACAGCTGTTCAGGTGTTTGGCCAACAGGAGGCAATAACATGTAGATGTAAGATGCTCTGAGCTGTCTGGCAGCCAGCAATAATATTCAGGTTTGGGGGAGATGCTTTTCCACCGTCCCAGATGATTCAGCCCTGCTGACATACTGGAACTGGCTTCCTTCCGGCACACACCGGCCGGGCTGTATATTGTTTTCTTATAATAAAGTAAGCCAGAGAAAAGAAAATCATCAGGAAGAGAAAATACAGTTACAGTGTTTGCTGGGAAAAAAAAAATCCACATAGAAGTGGACCTGGGCAGGTCAAGCCCTGTTGTTGAGGGGCCAACTGCCCCTTCCTTTATAGCCGCTGCGTCCTGAGGGGGCACTCTCCCTCCACCTCTCTGAACGTGCTCTGATTGCTCTCATTGTCATCATGGCCAACAGGCCAGGCTCCCCGAGGCGCCGGTCAAGGAGCTCCCAGCATTATACAGGGACAGGTCGTTTTTTTTAGCATCGAGAGTTTGGGAGTGGAGGGACCGGTAATAGCAGCCAGATGACTCAACCACAGACAGCTTTGCTTTGTGTTTGTAAGGGTCGGTCGCAGCCGTGAATTCAATCCAATAATTATACCAATAAAAACAACTTCAGGTCCGTAGGACAGTCCATCAAAAGAGAGAGCAACCAGGAGGCCCAAAATAACAGTGATACCGTGGAACGGGGGAGGGAAACAGAAGACAGACAGAGAGAGAGAGAGAAAGAGTCAGGGCCGGGCTTAGTCACCGGCTCATCCCGAGTGCCTGCTGCGGCCGTCATGGTATCAAGAGGATCGCGGTATTATTGTGGAGACACGTTTTTATATGCGGGCGCCCGGAGGGACAGGCACTGAGGGAATTGTCACCCCGGGCTAGGCCTCTTCGGATATTGCATCCTCAGCTCTGAAAGGCGCAGGGGGCTGACCCCCGACAGGCAGAGAGCCACACAATAAAAACGGAGGAAATTAAAAAGAGAACAGGCGCACTGGACTTCCTTTCAGGGGAAGAGATGAGAAACCCTGGCTGAATGGGGATGAATTCCGTTTGGGATTTGCGGTTCAGCCCAGGGAGCCTGCAGCGCTCCGAACTCGGCACAGTTACTCCCCGAGCCGCACAGAGGAAGGCGCTAGATCGAGGGCATTGGAGCAGGAAACGGGTATCCAATGCCCGGCCCCACCAGCCAGCACCTGGGTGACCTTGAGTAAGTTAGGTGAACGCTTTAGCCTCCGTTTCCTCACCTGTAAAATGGGTCTAATGATACAGTGGTACCTCGAGATACGAGTGCCCTAACATACGAGGTTTTTGAGATAGGAGCCGTCGAGCGAGCGATTTTTGCTTTGAAACACGAGCAACATTTGAGATACGAGTCATCAAGCGGATCGGCCGGCTGCACACGACCCACCAGTTTACCACGACTCGAGCGTCTCATAGTTTCCCATGCCTCAAGGTTACGGGACGAATTAAACTCGTATCTCGAGGTACCACTGTACCTGCATCCCCATCTTGGGAATGGGCAGACACAGTGCCTGCTCCTTACCCAGCGATGGTTCCTGGCCCCACCTCCTTGGGCCTGGTCAGCATTTGTGGGCAACATGTTGGGGTCGCTACTCATGTTGTGTTCCAGGCGAATGGGGCTCCCGGAGGCAGGCAGAGTGGTGGCCTGGACCGGGCTCAGTGCCGCTCAGATCCCAGTTCCCGAATGTGGTCCCAGCACCGGCTCCTTCCTCACAGGGGCAGGGGTATGGGGTAGGAGTGGGGCGCAGGGGAAGTATTGGCTTCGCCCATGTGGGTGGGCAGTGTGCCCAGACGCACTGCATGGAACCCAGGAGGAGGTGGACCCTTGTACACTAGATGTGCCCCCACCTCGAGGGCCCCCGGCTGGCCCTGCTATGGCACTGGTGAGAGAAGAGGGGCTGGGCGTCCTGGCTCAGGAGGTTCGGCCTGTGACCTCTGGCCATCAGGCTGCTCAGAGGGGCAAACTGTGCCCGGGGCCGAGCTGGGGCCGGGTTTCTCTTTGTTCCCCGAGTCAGGCCGCTCGGTGGGGCGGCTCCCAGGGGCACAGTGTGGCTGCAGAAAGGCGGCACTCACATCTCCTGATAAGCATTGTGGGTGAAACATGCTGTTTCCGTGGCGCCAATCACGGCCTGGGAGAACCCACAGGAGGGGGCAGGAGGGGACTCCTTGATGGAGCTTCCAAGTCCAGGATGAAGGCTGGAGTGATCTCGTCCCCGTGGTACGGAGCCCACACCCCTGCCAGCCCACCTAACCTGGGGTTCAAGTGTCAACCGGAAGGAGGGCTTACCCAAGGGGGTGTACCAATGTCCTTTATGGGCTTTAAAATATAAAGCCCATAAATTTCTTTTTTTACAGAGAGGAAGGGAGAGGGATAGAGTTAGAAACATCGATGAGAGACAAACATCGATCAGCCGCCTCCTGCACGCCCTCTACTGGGGATGTGCTTGCAACCAAGGTACATGTCCCTGACCGGAATCAAACCTGGGACCTTTCAGTCCGCAGGCCGACGCTCTATCCCCTGAGCCAAACCGGTTTTGGCTCAAGCTGGGCTTTTATTTCAAACGACAAACTCGAGGTTCTACCTCCCGATCCACCCTGTGACGCCGCTCCTCCCCGCCCCCCAAAAGTGGACTGATCCTGGGGAGCGGACACATCTTGCAAAGAGATTCAAAAGATGCTTTCAAGTCAGAGCGGGACTTACTTCCACGGGGCCCTCTCTATACCGACCTGGGGAATGAACCGTGTTCCGCTCTGCGCCCAGGAAAAGGTAAGAAATGAGCCAGAGTGTGCAGATCGCGCTGTGGGGGAGGCAGGCGCCTGGCAAGACAGACAGATCCCCCAACAAGAAGAGAAAACCCAGGAGGCATTCCTTTAGAACCCAAGCGGGACCCTTGAGCTCAAAGGCTCCCTTCGTGAAGGCGGCAGTGACATAGCTGACCGCACGCTGACGAGGGAAGGACCTGCCAATCAGCCGAGGACGTTAAAGCTCCATAAAGCCGTAAGGATGCTCCCTGCCACCCCTGTGCACCCGGCGGCTGGTGAACCCTGGGCAGAGCTGGTGCAGGCGAGGCTGCTGGCCATCTCTGCTGGGTGGCATGTCTGCCACGTGGCTGCTCTGCACTCCCTCCTTTCCCTCTGTTCAGAAAGGGGGTGCTTGCTCCTCACCCCCAGGAGGAGTGGGGTAAGCACTAGGCCTTGATCCCTGCGCCCCCGCCATGTGACGTTCCAGTTTTAAGCTGCACCCGTGTGTCGCCCGCTGGCACTGTGGCTGTGGAACCCACGCCCAACTAGCCAGTCCCCCTCCTGCTGAGTGTGCCCAGGCTCAGCCTCTGCTTCTCCCACGCCCTCCGCTGGGGAACACAGAGAACCTGGACCTCACAGGCCATGGCCCGGGTCACAGGTAGGGCACTGCGCCCTTGGCTTAGTCTCGGGGTGACAGACAGGAAGGCGGAGCCACGCACGACTTCCCCATTATGTCTCCACGTGGCCATTTTGGAGATTCAGACGGTAGTGACCGTTCTCTTGCTGTCCCTTTTCGGGTTTGGGGAAAAGCAAGGGATCTCCCTGAGACAGATTTTTATTGTCCTCAAGGGACTTAGCACAACGCTTTCCGGAATGAATCAAAAAGCGCCCACTGACGTCTTGGTTTTCCCTGAATTTGGTGTCTGTGGGAAAACCCACCTCTGTCCTCTTCAACGGCCCCTTTGCATCTATTCCTCCTTCCTCCCCGCTCAGCCCTCCTCCCCGGACTCTCACACGCACTCTCTCAGTCCTCCCCCACCCCCTGTTCACCACCCTCTTCCTTTAAGCCAGTGGTTCTCAACCTTCCTCAGGCCGAGACCCTTGCAAACTTCCTCATGGAGTGGTGACCCCCAACCATGAAATTTTGCTACTGTGATGCATCGTAATGTAAATATCTGCATTTTCCCATGGTCTTAGGCGACCCCTGTGAAAGGGTCGTTTGACCCCCCAAAGGGGTCGCGACCCACAGGTTGAGAACCGCTGCTTTAGGCCATCTGGTGGGCACACGTGTTAACTACAGGCGGGGCAGTGTGCAGGACGCCTGTGTTACGCCCGAAGACTCACCCAGGGGGCGCTGGAGGCAGGGTGGCCGCCCAGGGGGGCCTCGGTCCCTTCGTCGGTGGCCTTCGCACTGCAGTTCTGCGGCTGCGCCCACTCTGGCTCCTCTTCCATGGGCTGCTCGCTTTTGCTCTTCTGTTTTCTGATGATCTGGGGGGGAGGTGGGGGGACAGAGGGGGAGCGTTACTGGAGAGGCCTTGGCGGCTCTGTGGAGGACCTGGGACCACCTTTGGGACTTTTCTTGCAGCCGTGCATGAGCTTGGTTTCAGCAGAATGCCAGCCTCCATCAGATCCGTCTTAGGCCACAACGGTCCGACGACAGCCTTGAACATTCCCCAGCCCTTGGCAGTTTACAGAGAATCACTTTATGAGGGCAATCATGTGCCAGACTCTGGACCTGGGACCATAGCTGCTTTACCTCATTTAATCCTCAAAACACTGCTAAGAGCGACAGACGGGAACTATACCTGTTTTACAGATGAGGAAACAGGTTCAGAGAGGTTAAGTTACCAGCTAAGGATGCACAGCTTAGAAATAGTGGAGCTGGATCTCAAAGCAGAGGCTCTGGCTATAAATCTTGATTTCAGGAAGCACCCAGAAGGCCTATGCAGGGGGCAGAGAGCAGCAGTCATCGGGGTTGCCTTCAGCTTGCTGTGTTGGGCACAGCCATGAGGAATGAATGAGTCCATTTATACAATGGTCTCTGGGCCTCCAACTCCCTACAGGCAGGAAGTAGCTGAGAAAACTGCTGAGCCACCAAAAGGAGCATATTCCCCAATGCCTCTTTGGACCAGACGAGGTGATGCAGAGGAAGGCTGAGTGCCAAGGAGGCAATGAACTACAAGTGCATTCCCAGGGACAGACCGGGCCTAATGAATAAAAGAGAATCAGGGGAATAGAAAGGGAGTGGACTGATAATTCTCAGGGGGAAAGGGGTGAGGGGGGTGCCGGGAGAGACTGGACAAAAATCATACACTTATGGATGAGGACAATGCGGGAGGAGGTAAGGGTAGAGGGAAGGGTGGGAGCTATGGGGGAAAAAAAGGAACAATTGTAATCATCTGAACAGTAAAGTTTGATCAAATAATAAAAAAAAAGCAACATCAATGATGAGAGAGAACTATTGATTGACTGCCTCCTGTATGCCCCCTATTGGGGACCTAGCCTGCAACTTGGGCAGGTGCCCTGACCAGGAATTGAACTGTGACCTCCTGATTCATGGGTCGACACTCAACCACTGAGCCACCCCAGCGAGGCTTAGCTGTGTTTTTCTTACTGCGGAAGCAGAAAGCTGACTTAAATTTTCAACTGCACACGTGGTTACACCCCTAACTCCCACACTGTTCGAGGGTCAAGTGTACCTCCCATCTTTGGCTTTGGGTTGACTGTGTGCCTGGCTTTAGCCAATGACCTGTGAGGAGGAAGGGGGTTACAGGGAGTTATGGCTGAGCCTAGGCCTTGACAGATGTCACTGGCGCTTCCTCTCGCTGCCTTGTGCTTGGTCATGGCCACGCGTAGCTGATGTGCCCTCAGGAGGGCCCCAGAGTGAACACACTTGACCCCAACCCACTGCTTTAGCGATGCCCGATGCCTGAGCGAGAAACAAACTGTGGTACAATAAAAAATACATTTGCTGTTAGACTGATTCCTGGTACAGCGCTCCAAAAATCCTTGGAATATTTTGAGCGACAGGAGTGTCTTTGTTATGCTAATGAGCTGACTCACGGCCAAGGCCGCTAGATAGAAGGAGGCTGGTGGCTGAAAAAAAAAAAAAACGAACCAGAGAAAGACAAATACTGTCCTATTTCACTGACATGTAGAATCTTAAAAACAAAGTAAAGAACACACCAAACAGAAACATATTCGTAGATATGGAGAACAAATCGATAGCTGCCAGATTGGAGAGGATTGGCTGGGTGGGTGAAAAATATGAGGGATGAAGAGGTACACATTGGTAGTCACAAAATAGTCATGGGAATGTCAAGTACAGCACAGGGAATATACCCAATAATTCTGTAATAACTATGTATGGCATCAGGTGGATATTAAACTGATTGGGGTGACGACTTCATACATGTCTAATCACTGTCTTGTAATCTGAAACTAATATAATATTGTATGTCAACTGTAACTGATAAGCAATTAAAACCCCAGTCATGTAAACCAAGGAACTTTAAGCTCTACCCCAACCTCTGGAGAGGGGTCAGGGACTAAAGATTGAGTTCATTCAGGTGGCCAATGACTTAAGCGATTATGTCTACTTAATGAAGCATCTATTAAAAATACTGCCAAAAACTGTTTGGCTCAGTGGATAGAGCGTTGGCCTGCGGACTGAAAGGTCCCAGGTTCGATTCCGGTCAAGGGCATGTATCCTGGTTGCGGGCACATCCCCAGTGGAGGGCATGCAGGAGGCGGCTGATCGATGTCTCTCTCTCATCGATGTTTCTGGCTCTCTATCCCTCTCCCTTTCTCTCTGTGAAAAATCAATACAATATATTAAAAAACAACAACAACAACAAAAAAAAAGCACCACTAAGTTTTGGGGGAGCTTCTAGCTGGTACAGGCACAGAGAGGGCAAGGAATTTTTACATCCATTCCCCAGATCTGTGGTCCTATTCTCTCCTCCACTGGCTGTTCATTTGTATCCTTTATAATGACAAAGAGGTCCCTGTAAGTATTTCACTTTCCTGTGTTCTATGAGTTGTTCTAGCCAATTATGTAAGTTGAGGGAGGGTGGTGAGGAAGCCCTGAATTTGTAGAGGGCTGGGCAGAAGTGGGTGACGTGGGGATTCCTGAGACTTGCCCTGGCATCTTATGGGATGGAGCCCTTCACGTGTGGAGTTTGTGCGAACTGTACCTAGTGTCACAACTGCATTGAATTCTAGGGGTGGGAGTATTGGCTGTGAAACACATAAATAATCCTGTTTAGAGCCACAGAGTTTGGGGGTGGGTGGTTTCTAAGTAGTCATTTCTGATACACCTGGTAAAGGAGTTTAGGCCACGTAGGTAGCAGGGGGTGACTGCAAGCTTTTTCTGCAAAAGTCTGAAAAGTGTAAGAAGAGGATACCCACACATGCACACACGCACACACAGGTACACAGGCATGCACACACACAGGTACGCAGGCATGCACACACACAGGTACGCAGGCATGCACACAAACAAAGCTCAGGAAACAGGAAGCCAGTGAGTAACCGGCTCGGTGCTGAATTCCTGGCTTCCCACCCACCAGCTCAGTCCCTAAAGGCAAACACACTGCACCCTGTGTCTTGGATTTCGCAGTGCGGTCTCTCTGCGTTACCTCCAGAGCACAGAGGACAAAGCGACAAGGCACAGAAGTGGTGCCCAAGACATCCATCATGCCGGTGGTTGCTCTGCGGCTCTCAGGAGGCCCTGCCCTGGGCCAGGGGTGCCAGCTGAGTCACCGGATGGCAGGGCACCTTACCTTCTGCAAGATGGTCGTGGCCAGCTCCTCGGTCAGCTCCTCCTTGTGGTCCCGCAGGTAACTGGCCTCATTCTGCTTGTCCTGCGGAGGGAGGGGAGAGAAGGGCCGGCTGCAGGGCACGTCTGGGGTACAAGCACTTGGTTTCTGGCAGCCAGGACCCCGACCCACCCCGCCCCGGAGCAGAGAAGGGGGTCCATACCAGGCTGTCCCCGTAGGATTCTGCTTTGGAAATCGCCTCCTCGATCGCCTCCTCGGCCACGCGTAAGGCAACAGCCAATGTGTCCATCATGCTGTGTCCTAGGAAACGAGACAGAGGTCACTTGCTGAAAGGGAATGACAAGTAAAACGACGGCGCCACCGGAAGCTCTGCTTAGCTCTCCTGCTCAGAGCTCCGGAGAAGGAGCTGAAGTATGGGAGAAGGCTTTACTTGCAACTAGAAATTGGTTTTTGCTTTTAACCTCTGCTCTGAGGCAACGATTATATTGGTAGATAAAAAAGAAGTTAGCTGAAACCAGTTTGGCTCAGTGGATAGAGCGTCGGTCTGTGGACTGAAAGGTCCCAGGTTTGATTCCGGTCAAGGGCATGTACCTTGGTTGCGGGCACATCCCCAGTGGGGGGGGCGTGCAGGAGGCGGCTGATCGATATTTCTAACTTTCTCTCTCTCTCTCTCTTCATCTCTGTAAAAAAATCAATAAAATATTTAAAAAAAGGAGAAGTTAATCAGGAAGTGGTACATTCTTTAGAAGAATACTTGAATGTGAATTGCCCAGGTATATGGATTTTTATATCCCAACTCCAAATACTCACTAGTTGATCACCAAGTATCCGGGGGCTGGGTAGCCAATGCACTTCTCTAGGCCACACCTTGGATTTCCTCATCTATTTTGATGATGGATCCGTGTAAGTGGCAAAGACAGGAAGGCCCCTGGAGACTAGCAATACCTAGTTGTAGCAAGTGTTTACAGTGCTACTGGGAGATCTGGACAGTGTCTGAAGGTGCTTCTATTCTCCCAACCTCCATTCGCTGTCAATGCCCTTCTATTCTCCCAACCTCCATTAGCTGTCAATTCTTAAGCAAGCTTACCTTCTGATTGCCTGTAAAATGTTGAGTCACTGCCTGAAACACTTCCTTCATTCTCCAGGTTTGCCTCAAAAAAGCTTCCTCCTGGGGGAGAGAGGAGAGAGAGAGATCGTGATTATCAAAGATCTTCAGGGAGCACACATTGGCAGCCCACCATTACCCACTTGAAGTTAGCCCTGCTAACAGCATAGGGAATCACTGGGTTACAATACTATACTTTTGGATCAATCACATTTCTCTTCTCACATTGATGATTCCTGGTGTAGCATTATGACCACCCCAACTTTCTTCCAGTGCCTTCTTTGGAGGCAATGTGGGGTCCAAGACAGGAAAATGGATTGAATTCAGAGAAATGTGAGGTCAATTCCTGGACCTGCAAATTATTAGTCATGTGACCTTGGGCAAGCACCCTGACCTCTCTGACAACGGGCTTCCGTACTAGAAGAAGAGGACTAACAGGAGTGCTCTCCTCACGATGGCGACGAGCCCTCGTGCGTCTGCTCTTTAGCTACAGTCCATGGCATTGATTCCAGCAACTGTACTGCGAGGTCTGGAGCTCAGCACAGGCCTTGCACACACTGTTGCATATCATGGTCTGACGATCAAAATGCTGAAAACAGCCCAGCTGGTGAGGCTCACTGTTGGAATGCTGACCTATGAACCAGGAGGTCATGGTTCAATTCCTGCTCAGGGCACAGGCCCCGGTTGCAGGCTCATTTCCCAGTAAGGGGCATGTAGGAGGTAGTCAATCAATGATTTTCTCTCATCATTGATGTTTCTCTCTCTCTCTCCCTCTGCCTCTCTAAAATCAGTTAAAAAAAAAAAAGAAATTTTTTTTAAATTCTGAAAATAAGTTCCCTTTTTTCAGTGGTTCTCAACCTTTCTAATGCCGCAACCCTTTAATACAGGTCCTCATGTGGTGGTGACCTCCAACCATAAAATTATTTTTGTTGCTACTTTATAACTGTAATTTTGCTACTGTTATGAATCATAATGTGTTTTCCCAAGGTCTTAGGCTCTACAGCAGCGGTTCTCGACCCACAGGTTGAGAACGGCTGAAGCAGGGTAGCCTAAGACCATCAGATATATTATGATCTCCATATTGCATTAGTTGGTTCACTCTTAAAGCATTTTGTAGGTACCAAGACACTTCATAGACATCATTGAGTTGCTTGCTTTCAGATAATTGGTATCTCCATTTTAATTATGATTTCCTCCAGATAAATAATGAAGTCAAGCAGATGCACATTGAGCCTTGCTTTGAGAACACAGAGGCAAAGGAGCTGTTCTCCACCCCCCCCACCCCCCGCCCCCCGTGGCCCAGCAGGAGCACAGCTTAGTCAACCGTCACCGGATGCAATGTGCTAAGTGCTGTGACTGAGCGCCAGGTGCAAGAAGTGGCGAATCCCAGAGGGCCCGGGACCTACATCTGTTCCAATCATGGCAGACGGTTATTCCCAGCCAACGATCACCCTTTGAAGATGACACTGGAGGATTTCAAAGCTCTGAGCTGACCCACTTGGGATTCATGTCAGCCTGCTCCACCGATGGGGCCACTGGGAGAGATGGAATGAGATTGGAGTTGTGTTCTGTGCTGGGAGAGTCTACACAGGTTTGTTTTCCTTTACATGTGCATTAAGCCCTAGCGAACGCAATGAGATTTGAATGTGGGGACACGTAAACGGGTCCATAAAGCGGACCAGAGGAGGTACAAGAGAGGAAGGAAAAGACGGCATGCAAATGAGTGAGCTGATTCTATTCTGGAACTTTCTTGAGACATATTTTTGGGTTGAAAAGCTACTGTGATCACCACGACTTTAAATTTCTCTTTTCTGCCTCCATTCCTAGAAACATTTTTTTTTTAGAAAACCCCACACAGAGAAGATAAAAATAATAGGTGGCAACCTTGGGCATTGTTCTCTTTGCCATAGGCAGAAAGAGGGAAATTCTAACAACTACCACAAAAGGCGCTAATGACTCCAGATTCAATGCTTCCATCCTATTTTGGAGAATACAAAATAATGATGGTGAAAAAGATCTAAATGAGATGGAGGAGAGTCACACCCACCTCTTTCTTGTGGATAAAAAGCATTCACCCGTGTCAGCAAAGTGACGGGAGAGAAACCTCCCTCTACACAGGAAAAAAACAGCCTTTTTTGGATGAGGTGCTTTTCATATTCCGACAAAAATTTCTTTGTACTGGCTGGTCTACCAGAACTACAGCACATACTTCCTCATTCTGGTTTACCTACATTGGCTGTTTGAACTGAATAAAACAGCGTACACAGGCATCATCCTTCAAGCTTCCTGGGGGAAGCTGACATTTCTCTCACTCTCCCCTCACATTCGGGGCCTGATACAAAGAGCATTTTGGGGTAGGAGGAAAGGGAAGTGGAGGCCATATTCTCCGAGTGCAGGCCTAGTCTACACAGTCAACCCAAGATGACTTTCTGATGCTGTCATCATTAGGAAAAGAAGACTAAGAATCATTTATTTCTAAGGATCTAGAATTAGAATGGCCACAATTTGCAGAATTTCTTCGGTCCTCCCAGCTCCTAATATACCCAGCCCGCTGGGGATGCTGGAACCAAAGGACTAAAAACTGAACAGAAGCTTTGATTGCGATCCTATTTTTGCCTCCTCACTAGAGGGGGATATTTAAGGAGCTTGTTCTATCCAGGTGAGTGGGCCTCAGCATACGGGGCCTCCAAGCCAGGCCTTCTTCTACCCCCTCCGCTCCCCCCATCCCCCTAAGAACTCCCGGCGTAAGAAGCAGCCAGCATACCTAGGATGTCGAAGCCTGCTCCACTTTCCAGTCGGTGTTTCCTGTACAGGTTTTTCAGGACTTTGGCGCTGCCAAAGCGCTTGAAACGGCTCTTCACATTATTGTAGAACCATTCCAGAGACTGGGTTCGCAGGAGCCTGAGGGAAACAGAAGAGAACATCAGAATTACAAGGTAAGATTGTTGAATGGGGGGTCGAAAAGCTTGCAGCCTGGGTGGGGTGTGGGGGGAGTCCATGGATTCCACAGATCAGCTGTTGAGACTTGTGCCCTAGCGACTCCATGGGGGTGAGATGGGCGAAGAGCTTTGCAGGAGGCTAGAACGTACGGGATAAAAACCAACGGAAACACCATTGCCCAAGAAAGGACCATGTAAGAATCCATTTCTGAAACGGCCTGCTGGTGGATGTCAGGGTGCCCCTCTGTTTCTTCCAGAACTTTCCCAGGTGTCACTCATAGGGATTGGGCCCAGCAGCCTTGGGCAGGACCTGCCCTGCTGAACCCATCTGGCCCTCAAGGAGCCTTCTCCAGACTTGAGGCCACTGGCACGGACCTCCCTGAACTTTCCCATCTCCCAGGTGGTCTCTGTGGCCCTCCGCTCCACTCTCAGGCTTGATTCATTCCTCTCTGTATGGTTCAGAGAGTTTGACTCATACACAACCAGGCAGCTGTCAACCAAGGGGATGGGCGGGGGGAAGGGGGAGTGAGGAATAAAGGAATAAAGGTTATGTGAATATGGCTGCTCGGAGGCAGGAATAAAGGTTATGTGAATATGGCTGTTCTTTGGCCTTCTTACTTATTTTTATTTTAAAATATATTTATTGATTTTTCACAGAGAGGAAGGGAAAGGGATAGAGAGTTAGAAACATCGATGAGAGAGAGAGACATCGATCAGCTGCCTCCTGCACACCCCCTTCTGGGGATGTGCCTGCAACCAAGGTATATGCCCTTGACCGGAATCGAACCTGGGACCCTTCAGTCCGGAGGCCGACGTTCTGTCCACGAGCCAAACCGGTTTCGGCTGCCTTCTAATTTAAGAAACTGATCGGGACTGCCTTCTTTGACTCGTCAGAACCAACTGGAAGTAAGAGGAGGGTTCAGCAGAGTTCACTGAAAGAGCTGCAGCTTCTGCTCTAGCTGCAGACATTTGCACTCCCAGCTCCTCGGGCCCAGAAGGGAAAGCCTGCATCTCCCTGTGCTGATTAGTATGACCGAGACAGCAAAGAGCAGTCAACACTACAGATTCTTCCCCAACCTCATCGCTCAGTGTGTGGCCTTGGAGATGTCAGTTTATCTCCCTGCATCTCATCTGCCTCGTCCTCAGAATACAAATGATCACAGCTCTTTGCAGCCGGATCTCCAGCACCACACGGTGGCATCCGATACTGCCTCGCCTCTCAGGTCCTGGCGCGTTAACATTGTCACGCTGACATCGTCACGCTCCTGTTAAGAAATGTGCCCAATTCCTGCATGTTTGGCTTATTCCCCTGTTTCATTAGTGGTGACATCACGCTCTATAGCAGTGGTCGGCACACTCCTTAGTCAACAGAGCCAAATATTGAGATTTCTTTTTAAAATATATTTTATTGACTTTTTACAGAGAGGAAGGGAGAGGAATAGAGTTAGAAACATCGATGAGAGAGAGAGACATTGATCAGACTCCTCCTGCACGCCCCCTACTAGGGATGTGCTCGCAACCAAGATACATGCCCTTGACCGGAATCGAACCTGGGACCTTTCAGTCTGCGGGCCGATGCTCTATCCACTGAGCCAAACTGGTTTCAGCTTGAAATTTCTTTTGGGAGCCAAATTGTTCCAACTTAGATTTCTTCTAACGCCACTTCTTTCAAAATAGACTCGCCCAGGCCGTGGTATTTTGTGCAAGAGCCACACTCAAAGGGCCAAAGAGCCGCACGTGGCTCTCGAGCCGCAGTTTGCCTACCACGGCTCTATAGTGAGGTGTGTTCCCTTCAATGAAGGCCACACTGGCTGTCGGAGTCTCTATGGCTTACAAGCAGTGTTGACATCCTCGCTCCCACCCCCTCCTCAAACAACCCCGTGCATATTCCACCGGCACTGCCCTCCCTGGTCCCAGACCTTCCTGTGCAGCCAAGGGGTCATGCCATCCATCTCTGCACAGCTGCTCGGTCAGCCCTTAATGGATGGGCGACCCCCTCACTGTCTCCCAAATGCTGTTTCTCCTTCAGCTCCCACCATACTCCGACTTTCAGAATGTGTTTCCCTTCTCCATCTCCGCCCTTTGTAATGACTTGTATGTGCTGGGAGTTTGGAGGAACAAAGAATAAAACCTTTCCATGTTAAGGAATAAAGAGATAAACCCAGCCATTTAGGAGTATGGAGATCCATCCCCAAAGAAAGCTAAAGTGGAAGGTGACTGTATTTAGCAAGCAGGACTAGGGTGGAGGGGGGGGGAAAGAGAGGACCGTGGTTTTGTTGGTTTGCTTTTTTGTACAATAAATCAAGAGGACTAGCTGAGCCGAAACCGGTGTGGCTCCGTGGATAGAGCGTCAGTCTGCGGACTGAAAGGTCCCAAGTTCGATTCCAGTCAAGGGCATGTACCTTGGTTGCAGGCACATCCCCAGTGGGGGACGTGCAGGAGGCAGCTGATCGATGTTTCTCTTACATGGATGTTTCTAACTCTCTATCCCTATCCCTTCCTCTCTGTAAAATAAAAAAATCAATAAAGTATATTTAAAAAAAAACAAAAAACCGAAACCAGTTTGGCTCAGTGGATAGAGTGTCAGCCTGTGGACTGAAAGGTCCCAGGTTTGATTGTGCTCAAGGGCACATACCTTGGTTGCGGGCACATCCCCAGTCGGGGGCGTGCAGGAAGCAGCTGATCGATGTTTCTCTCTCATCGATGTTTCTAACTCTCTATCCCTCTCCCTTCCTCTCTGTAAAAAAATCAATAAAGTATATTTAAAAAAAGAAAAGAGGACTAGTTGACATTTTGTGTCAGTGCATCGATGACTTTGGTGACAATACATTAGATACAGACCCAAGGACTTAGCTCTTGGCTTAAGGTCCCTGAGAAGCTCCTTCAGGTCCCTGCTGGGTGGCAGACACTTAGCATCTGCTCACCCAGTGAAATCTCGGGGAACACACCTGTGCCCTCAGTTGCTGCCCAGAGAGCCTGAGGGCAGAGTGAGCCGGGAACAGGTGAGCACCCTGCCATTCAGACCCGGCTCTCCCCCTCCGGCCAGACTGACGCCGGAGCCCAGCGCAAACTCAGGCGTCTGACTCGGGCGTCTGCAGGGAAGGCAGCCACACCTGCAGGCTCGCGCCACCCCAGCGCGGCTTTAGCAGCCGCCGGGGACATGCTTCCTGTTTCTGCGATGCAGTCAATCAAGAGAGAAAAAACACACTTTTCCATTTTTTAAAAATAAAACCGGTGGTACAAACGCCCCTTTAAAGCCATCGCGTAAACGTTTGCACAGATGCTCGCACGCCAAGCGCTGAAACGCCTGCACCACACAGGACCCAAACGACCCCGCCAGGTAGCAAACATCAGTGACAGCGACCAGGGAGGGATGACGGGACAGATCGATACGCGGGAGCGAGGACATGAAGGGCAAGTCGATATGGGTTAATTACAAAATTACCGGAAGCAGTGGGCTTCTCTCTGGCAAGTTCTTCTACCCAGATCTAGTTCGGGTGTCTTGAGATGGAATTAAAAGCCAGGGCACAGATAATGGGGAGAGGGGGAGCGGTCCCCAAATCTTCAGTCCATGTCCTCCTGGCCAGAAAGACCCAAAGACAGAGCATGGGCCGAGAATCCTTCTGAGGAAGACCCTGGCTCCCGGCAGAGAGCTCCCCCCTACCCCCCTCCCCCCGCCTCCCCACTAGAGCGAGCGAAGGCACAGCCCGCTGCCACCATCTGCTTCTGTTACCGGCTTCAGAGGGGAGGGACGCGGGCTGTGAAGCCGCAGACAACCAAGCGGAGAAAAACCCGTCCACACGTGCGAGGCGGGAGGGAGAGGGACCACAGGCATTTAAAGCCGCCCGACTTGATAAAACTTTGTGGGGAAACGGCATGTGAATTTTTGCTCGTATCTACTTTTTTAAAAAAATATATATATTTTATTGATTTCAGAGAGGAAGGGAGAGGGAGATAAAGATATCAATGATGAGAGAGAATCACTGATTGGCTGCCTCCTGCACGCCCCACCCTGGGGATGGAGCCCGCAACCCGGGCATGTGCCCTGACTGGGGATTCAACCTTGACCTCCTGGTTCAGAGGTCGATGCTCCACCGCAGAGCCACGCCAGCCAGGCTAATTTTTTATTTTTATTTTTTTACTTTCTTGCTTTGCAAATTCAAGATCCTGTGATATGGAAACACGCAAGACGTGGTTTCATCCTGTGCTTTCTCATGAGTCAGACCGTCGGGTCTGCTTTGCTAAATGTTCTCAGCATAGACATGCCTGACATGGTTGCAAGAGCCAGAGGTGGGGGGGGAGTGGAAGAGAACCCAGGGCGGGGGGCTCTCTCTGGGCAGGGGGAGCACAGGAGCGTGTACCCATGTTTGGCCCCGTTCATGCTGACTCCAGTGTGTGCAAACGTAGCCACCGCCTGAGGTAGGGACATGAGCGCCCCCTGGCTGTGACCACGGGCAGTTTCTTTTGCTTCTGGGAGATTCAGCATCCTCATTTCCACGACAGGCATCCTCCCACTGCCGCCTTGTGGCAAGGATCAAAGCAGACCCTCATGCTTGCGGGGCTGTATCACACCTAGTACATTTGAGACTGCAAACACTAGCACCATCTCCTCTGCAAAGCACGGCTAGCAAGAAGCACGCGTGTTTCTCTGACCACACAGATGATGCCGGAGATCTCACAGGGCATTTCTCTGTGACCCCAGGCCCTTGCTTGAAATGTGCCCCCTGCCAACATCCCTCCTGCTCTGCTGCGAGCCCCCCTCCCTTGCATGTGGGGAGGAGGGCTTCAGGAGGCCACCAGCACAGAAGGTTCTACAGGAACAGCTGTCTCACTGCCCAGTGCCATGCCCAGCGCCAGGTGGGCCAGTCTGTTCTCTGCCCCAGACCTGGGTTGATTTTTCAGGTAAGATTTTATCCTGGGGCTAAAGAAAACAGAAGGGCTAGATTCGAAATTTCTGATCAAACACACACACACATACACACACGCATGCATACACAAAGGGAGCAGAACATTTGACAGGAAACAGCCGGACGCTTCTCTCTCTACAGGATCTGGGCCTGGTTTTGAAGAAGGTGCTTTTCCCCTGATGGTGAGGCGGCGGCGGGCAGAATATTCTGCAAGTCATCACGTGAACTCCCACCCTGTGTGAGAGTGTGTACGTGACTCCGAGTACCCGCTGGGGACCCAGTACATGCAGGACGTGGTTTTTCATCATGTACTTTCTCGTGAGTACAGCTCCCCGCTGTTATGTAGACAGCGCTTGCCGAGCAAAGGGACTCAGACAAACCAAGAGCACACAGGAGGAAACTGGCTCTTTCCTGCCCGCTGACAACTAGCCGCATCCTCCCTCTAGACAAGTAAGTACACGTGTGCAAAATCCTGTCCCCACTCTGCTGGGACGTATTGCGTTGTGAATGGATTCTGTTCCCTTATACAGTGGTACCTCGAGATACGAGTTTAATTCGTTCCGTAACCTTGATGCGTGGGAAACCATGAGACGCTCGAGTCGCGGTAAACTGGTGGGTCGTGTGCAGCCGGCCGATCCGGGCGATGACTCCTATCTCAAATGTTGCTCGTATTTCAAAGCAAAAATCGCTCGCTCGACGGCTCGTATCTCAAAAATCTCGTATGTTAGGGCACTCGTATCTCGAGGTACCACTGTACAGGCTATAAACACAAACTCCGAAAAGGCGCAAGCCTCACCCTCTCCTTTGCATGCGGAAACTCAGCAATGGCCCCTTCTTACCCAACCAGGAACACACTGACAGTCCGCCAATCAAACGTGAACTTGACGTGCTTCTGGTCAAAGGGAAGTCTCCAAAGAGAGGCGGCCACTGGTGGTTGATTTGAGAAAGAAACTGAAATCGAGGAGTGATCTCTGATGGGCTCCAACTCGAGTCATGGACCTGCCTGGCTCGCCGGAAGTGCCGGAATAAACCCCAATGGAGGGGCCCAGGGCTGGACAGAGGAGGGCAGACGGAGGCCACTGCCATTCCCTAACCCTCTTCCAGCTGGATCCCTCCGGCAGCATTTCTGGTCTCGTGAGTCGTGGGGCGCATCTTCACGGCGGTCCACACCGCCCCTTTGTACCTGTGGACAACAGAGGGTCACCAATCCCCTTCCCAGCATCCAAGCTATGGGAGCAGAAGGGACCTTCCAGGAGGTTCTGTGGCGATCCCCAGCCTCTCTGCTGTTTGCTGCTGCCTCCTGAGAAACTTAGGAAGTCTGAGCTTGGGGGACACTGTCTCAGGGATGGAAGTCGTGCATGTTGCTTCCAATCCACCTCCAGCGCGGGAGCCGGGCCAAAGATACCCAGTGTGGAGGCGGCGGTGGTGGGCTGTGTTCTATTTCACGTTAGCAGTGTCAACCGCGGTGGACTTCAAGGCTTTCCGTAGCCGGATCTTTAAATAGTACCTCTGTCTGCAGCCAACATCTCTCTTCAGAAAAACCTTGACTAAATTGCTTTTAGAGGGGCCTTTGGGCTGTCCTCACCCAAATTGAAACCTCTGCCCAGGATTCGACTAAGAACCTCAAGTAGCAAGATTACAGTTATGAAGTAGCAACGAAAATAATTTTATGGTTGGGGGTCAGACTTAGTATATTTGAGACTCTATCCTTTTGAAAGTCTTCAGATTTTTTTTTAATGTATCTTAATGATTTGTACAGAGAGGGAGGGAGAAGGATAGAAAGTCAGAAACATCGATGAGAGAGAGACATCGATCAGCTGCCTCTTGCACGCCCCCTACTGAGGATGTGCCCGCAACCAAGGTATATACCCTTGTCCGGAATCGAACCTGGGACCTTTCAGTCCACAGGCCGGCGCTCTATCCACTGAGCCAAACCGGTGTCGGCAAGATTTCCGAATTCTTGAGAGCATCACCTGTAGAGGGTAAGCGTGTCAACTAGAGAGCCCACCTACCCTGCGTGAACCCTGACCCCTTCCTGCCCGTGAGACCTCGGGCCAGTTCCTTGACCCTCCCCTCCTTTCCTTAGTTTCAGCATCTGTCAAATGGGTGCACCACGGCGGCCTTATGGAGCTGCTCCGGGGGGTAACGGCGCGCTTAGAACAGTGACTCGGCTCGGAGGGAGCTCTCGGTGACGTGAGCTGTTCAACGCCAAAGCCGCTTGCCGTTGCCACAAACCCGTTCAGTTGCGGTTGGCAGTGGGCGCGGGGATGCAGGGCCCGCCTCGGAAAGCCTCCATGGCAACCGCTGAGCCTTTTCTCCGGATGCTGGCGGGGCGGCTGGTCCCCCGGCACAGGGATGCAGACAGCAAGGAGTTGGGACGGTGCGGGGAGCGTGTGGCTTCACCCAAACATTCAGCCAGGGGCCGCGCCAAGCGGCGCAGCTGCTGCATCAGAGCGCCCAGATTTTCCTTACAGCTGTCATTGGGCCTGGCACAGGACATTTTCCTCCTGTCAAAATGCGGGTGCCTTTGCCCAGTGCTTCATCCTTGCCTGTGCTCTCAGCCTGCTTCAACATGGGGGGGGGGCCCTCTGGGCAGATCTGCCGGGATGAGCCTCATATTCCCCACTGCTCTCACACAGCGCATCTAGGGCTGGTGCAGACACCCCTGTGTGCAGTTCTTGCCGGAAATCACACAGGAGTTCTGGCCAGAATAGCCACCCTGTCATCATAGACCCGTGGAAAACAAGCTGCGATTTCTCTGGTCACGGAGCGGAGGGTTTGGCTGGAGGAGAGTTGAAATGATGGGCTGGGAGTCATTTGCAGACATCTCCCTACTGCCTTCCCATGCCACCGCGAAATAAGCTTGCCTTCAGCTCATATTTCGGCGAGGTTTTTAGGGCGTAGGAGATGCGCCTCAGTCAGAAGAGAAAAGTGGGAAAGAATCCCAGCCTGGGCTCAGAGAGCTGGCTCCAGCCGGCCTCTGTCACCTGGCGGCTCTGTGGCCACGCTTGGGTCACGGCCCTCACTGAACACGGTGCTCTGATCTCGGGCACTCCACACCACATGAAGTTGGGATGATAGTGTAAGCTGGATCGTAAGTTTAAAAATTTTTAAATCCTCATCCAAGGGTATGTTTCTATTAATTTTAGAGAGGAAAAGAAGGAAGAGAAAGAGATAGATAAGGTAGACAGAGATAGAGATGATAGATAGACAGATAGATAGATAGATAGATAGATAGATAGATAGATAGAAAGAAAGAAAGAAAGAAAGAAACATAGATCCGTTGCCTCTTACACACACCCAGACTGGGGGATGATGCTGCAACCTTTGTGGTGTGTGGGACAATGCTCCATCTGACGGAGCGATCCATCCAGGGCAAGAGCCGAATTTAAATGCCATTTGGAGAACCTCCAGATGTGGTACAGCCGGAGAAAACAAAACCGGGGAAGCCAATCTCTGAAGGGTTAGAGGTCACAGGTATGGTCTGAGGGCTTAGGGTTAGAGTGTGTGTGTGTGTGTGTGTGTGTGTGTGCGCGCGCGCGTGTGTGTGTTGGGGACCGGGGAGGAGGGACAGAGGGCTGAGGTGTTATGCTGTACAGCCTAAATGTCTCTGAGAGGATGGGGGGAGAGAGTGAATGAGAGAGAGTGAGAGAGAGACTAACACTGTGCCTGTCAGAGTACACAGGTTCCAGAGCCGGTCGGATGAGGAGAGAGGCAGGAGGGGGAGGGGAAGGAGAAAAGGGGGACTGGGCAGGGAGGAGGGGAAAGGAGGAGGAGGCAGAGGGACTGTGGCGTGTGTGAGAGCATATTGTGAGGGTGAGAGAGAAAAGGAGATGGGATGGGCGGGGGGAGGAGGAACAGGGTGCAGGCAGTTAGAGAAGGAAGAGAGGGAGGGAGGGAGGGAGGCAGAGAGGGAATCTGTGGTGTGGGTGTATGCGTGACTCCATGTCTGTCTGCGAGTGTGTGCTGTGTGTATCAGCCGTGACCAGGGGCACTCCTACATGTTCCTCAGACAGCTCCCAGCGCTGGCGAAGCTCAGGCAGCACTGGGGGACTTCTCTCCTCCGGCTGCCTCCGGTCAGGGTCCTGCCCCCCCTGCCAGAGCCTGATTTCGCTCTGGTGGTCGGGAGTTGGCTCTGCATTGGATGGAGGGGACGGGGGGGCCCACGGTCGCTGGGGTTCCTCAAAGTCAAAGAGATGAATCCACACCCCAGCTCAAAATCTCATCGGCTGGGTGACTTTCAGCTGGTTGCTAACCTCTCTGAGCCCATCCCCACCCTGTGCCTCGGGGATGGCACTTGCTCGCAGGCTGCTCAGGACGTGGTGAGCCAACCTACACAGTGTGCCTGGCACTCGGGAAGTGGGCCCCGCCTTCTAGGTCTCCTCTGCCTCCTTTCTCAGGGGTCTGGGCGACCCACTAAAGTCCCGTGTGACAGCCCCAGGCACAGCTGAGAGCATCCCAGAGCAAAGCCCCAGATACTTCTAGAATACCCCCAGTCAGCAGGAAAACTTGCCTTGAAGACCAGATTCACCTGGGAGCGGGATGTGGGGAGACGTACCCATCCCTTATGTGGTGGTGGTGGGGGTACCTTCCCTGGCTTTTCCCGACAGCTGGCTGGGATCAAGGAGAAAGGAGAGAGAGCCCGGGAGGGGTGCAAATAACCCGAGGAGGGGACATCTTTGGGGTTCTGAGATGCTGACCAGGGACAGATGGCAAAGACCTCGGGGTCTGTGAATGGAGAGCTAGTGACAGTTTCAAAACCTGGAGGGAAAGAGGCCTGCAGTCCTAAGAGCACCCCCTTTGCAGTCACAGGGTGCCCTTGTCCTGCGAATGAGCAGGAATGAGTAGGAATGAGCGGGAATGAGCGGGAATGAATGGGAATGAGCGGGGATGAGCGGGAATGAGCGGGAATGAGCGGGCATGAGTGGGAATGAGCAGGCATGAGCAGGAATGAGCGGGCATGAGTGGGAATGAGCAGGCATGAGCAGGAATGAGCAGGCAGGACAAGGGAAGGCAAACCCTCGCTGCACAGGCTCAGCCAGAGCGGGGCCCATCTCCAGGCCTACAGAGCCTCAGCGCAAAGTCACAGCTTCCGAAATGCACCCCAACGTGTGTCTGCAACGCCATCTCCCCCCAGGCAATTCCAATCCTGGGCGCCCTCACGGGGGGGGGGAGGGGAAGACTCCCCGAGGAATGACCACCTTCCTTCGAGGGGTTCTGGGGAGAGGAGGAGGCAATCCACACAGCCCCCTTTTCTGGTGTGAGTTTCCCCTCCTCTACCAGCCCCTGGCACAGCTTGGACACGCATGCTCCCGTGTAACTGGTAGGTCCAGCGTGCTATTCGGCGTGAGGATTGGAAGTGACAGGGAAAACGGCCCGTGCCGTGATGCTAATGCTCATTAAGTCACTCTCCCCGGGATTCCGGATAAAATACGAGCCCACGAAGCAGGCACTGAGCGACCGTCTGCTCATAGGTGTGCCCGGTGGTGGAAATGAAACACAGAGAGGCCTTCACAGAACAGCCACGGGGTGGAGAGCACAGCACAGGGAGGACAGTCAACGATGTGGTAATAGTTGTGTAGGGTGCCAGGCAGGTACTAACCACCGTGCTGAGCACCTGGAACTAATACAAAATCACCCTCAATGTCAACTGTTATTAAAAAGTAAATTAAAAAAATATATATATATATATTCTTTATTGATTTTTTACAGAGAGGAAGGGAGAGAAATAGAGAGTTAGAAACATGATGAGAGAGAAACATTGATCAGCTGCCTCCTGCACGCCCCCTACTGAGGATGTGCCCGCCACCAAGGTACATGCCCTTGACCTAAATCGAACCTGGGACCTTTCAGTCCACAGGCCAATGCTCTATCCACTGAGCCACACCGGTTTTGGCTGAAAAGCAAAATTTTAAACGGGAAAAGAAAACATGGAAAGGTCTGTGTCGTCTTTGATCTGTCACCTGGCCATGAAAACTACCATGGCGGAGAAATATCATATTCTCTCATTAAAAATATGGTGTCTGGCACCCGAAGAATGACAACATGTGGATCAGGAAACCCAAACTCTGTGGTCTCACCCCAACAGCCACCGGGCCTCTCCGTTAGGGGCTGACCCCCCTCAGCTGGGGCGATGCCCAGGAGACAGGCCAGAAGGCCCCACCAAGACCCGGATGAAGGTTGTGGGGCTGCAGAGGAGAGGCGAACACCCAGGGACCTCTGGCCGGATTAGCTCTCAGGTGTCCACAGGCACCCACACCGTCTCCCTGAAGGCCACCCCTGAGAAATCACGACGGAACCCCCAGCTCTGCTCCATGATCGTGTCGGAGGACAGAGCCTTCACATGGCCCCTCCACGAGAATACAACTCCATGCTGTATGTCCCCCATAGAGATCAGGCCAGGGGCCCTCCCTCCACATGGAGGTGGGACACCGTTTCGGAGGAGAGAAAGGCACAGAGGCACGTGCCCCAAAAGGTGTCCCGTGGGGGCCGTGTCTCGCTGGAATGGCGCTGGGCAGAGAAGTGTGTGAGGCAGCAGGATGGACAGACAACGAGTGGAAAATCCATGAAGCTGGCCAGCGGAGGTGAGTTTCCCTTTCAGGAAAGGAATTCTCAAATCCTGTCATTCTCAGCGTTGACTTGGAGACCAGAAGCCTTCCTTCAGCAGAAATGGCATCAGGAGAGAGTCTGGCTGGGCAACAAGGAGAGAGGGCTCACCCCAGTGGGCGCGTGTCATAGTGGGGGGCACCGTCCTCTGCTGTCCCTCCCCTTCCTCCTAAGTCCCAGTGCCCGGTGCCGCCTGAATACACCCACTGCCCTTCACAACCCTGGCAGCTTCCAACACAGGGCATCGCCCCGCTTCTCACTGGCCAGCCCCGGACACGCTGAGGACACGTGACAGGTGTCCCCCCCAGCCCTGTCAGCCTCCTAGGGGGGGTCCAGAATGGTCAGGGGTTTTAGACGAGGTATCAAAGCTTCCTGAGCGAGAAAAAGTCTACCTAGAAACACAACTGGGCACGTCGACTTTTCTTTCTGAAACGGTGAGGGCGACCAGTATCTGGGGAGCGCCATACTTGTCCATAAGCTCCGGGGAGAGATTGTCCCAAGGTCAGAAACACAAGGATGGCGGGGAGGACTTTTATGTTATTATTAGAGATGCACACAGCATAGGCGGTGACTTTCCTTGACCTTGTCCCAGCGAAAGAGATTCAGAGGCTCTCACGCAGCCACACACACACACACACCTCGGCCTCAAAAGCCTGTACATCATGTCAGAGAAAGAAAATAGAAAACTCCAGAGTGCGGTTTTATGGCAGCAAACACAATTCTGCATAACAAACTGCTTACTGCCCAAAAACACCCAGCAAAGAGGCATTTGCCTTCAGAGCTTAATGTATAAAAAGCTTTATGATCACGATTACATTCCTGAGAGCCTGGGAAAAAATTCTGCTGAGCCATGTGTCCTCTTTCGGTTGGGGTTTGGGGGTGAGTCTTTGTTTTTTGTCAGTTATTAGTTTTTGGCGGGGGGCTCTTGTTGCAGTTACAGCATATTTTTTTGAGCCACAGACAAGTCCTTCAGCATTTGGGTACGCTCCAGCTATATCTAGGATCAACATCTTCCTTCTGTGTGCATACACCCCGTTCTGCACCCCAAGGGCGCGTCTCTGAATCTTAAGACCCAGCTTGGGAAGCTGCTGAGCTCAAGGATGGCTTCTGAGGGCGATGCATGAAAGGAAAGATGTGATAACAACCTCTGCAAGCATCCGTTTCATCGGCTACAAAGTGGGGATACTGGTCCCAGATATCTCCTGAGGGGCAGAGGGATTAGATCAAAACGATGCAAGCAAAAAACATTTGCTAACAAATAAGCTACAGCTGCCTTCTTCTTAACGACCTAGAGTTGTTTTAGGGTCAAGGATTGAGATGACCTAGAGTTGTTTCAGGGTCAAGGATTAGGATGCGGATGGCTAGGGCGGTGAAGGCCTGGGGTGGGAGGCGGGAGAGGCTAGAAAGGATCAATGGGGAATGGGAGGAAAAGGGGGACAATATTTTCAACAATATTTTCTTTCAACAATATTTTCTTTTATTTATTTATTTTCTCCCCACTTTTTCTTTCTTTTTAAAAAATATATATATTTTATTGATTTCTTACAGAGAGGAAGGGAGAGGGATAGAGAGTCAGAAACATCAATGAGAGAGAGACATCGATCAGCTGCCTCCTGCATGCCCCCTACTGGGGTTGTGCCCGCAACCAAGGTACATGCCCTTGACCGGAATCGAACCTGGGACCTTTCAGTCCACAGGCCGACGCTCTATCCACTGAGCCAAACCGGTTTTGGAATAAAGATTTTCTTAAGAAGATACTGATGGCTGCATTTGTCCCATACTCCCTGGCCGGTCCTCTCTCTTCTGGCCATGCTGGGGGGACCACAGGCTCTCACACTCACACATCACCCCCACCTGTGAGCCCTGCTCTTGATTTCCCCTTCTTTCCTGAAGGGCAGTCTCCCCAGCCACACCCCTTTCTGCTGACACTGAAGAAGACTTACTCTGTCAGGACCCCGCCACCCGCTTTCCTGCTCCTCTGCCCGCTCCCTCCCGCTTTCAAATCCGGGCTTAAATGATGCCTGCCCCTCTCTCTTTCACAAGCTGACGTAAACACTAAATAAATAAAACGCACCGACATGATTTATATGAGAAGATAAAATGAATTTCGGTTCCCTAAAGGGCATTTTTAAGCACAAAGAACACAATCTACTACACGAGACATTTCTAAACGTGGAGAAAGAAAAGCACTTCTTTTGGCATCATGTCCAAGACAGAGCCTACCTACTGAAAGGTCTATTATCTTCCCCAAAGCTACATTGATGAGAAGCAATGAAAAAACTTAGTGCCTTCTGATGGCATCTGAGAGGCACAGCCACAAAGACTTTCTAGAGTTATTTCGCTTATCTGAAATTTGTTACCCTTCCTGAATCTACAGGGCCACCTCTATGAGTCTCTGGAGAGACCTCATTCTGGAGGCTGGAGTGAGACTCGCACTCCTCAGCTTGCACAAATCCCGAGAGACACACAACCGCGGAAGAGGCAGATGTCTCTGTGAGGGTTCATTCCCAGGAGTCTGTGGAGGCTGCTGGATGGAGTCCCCGGCACAATTCTTCAGAATCCATTAACTCCCCTTTCTTAATTATCTCACATCCTCACTTCTACTGTGATAAACCCCAAGCCTCTCCAATTCTTTCCTTATCAACGAATTCCCAAACACTCCCCTGCCGATGCTGCCTTTGAATTGCAGACAGCTGAACAGTCTGGGGCCTTTATGGTGATTCGGAGAGCAATTCACACCCCGGCAGGATTCCTAGGAACCCTGGGAGTTCTCGAGAGAGCCCAGGCCCAAGCAGCCCACCTCCCTAGCCAATGTGTTGGTCCTCCGAACAGCAACGGTCGATGCTGAATTCAAGTTTGCCTTCTTTTTTTAAAAATATATTTTATTGATTTTTTTACAGAGAGGAAGGGAGAGGGATAGAGAGCCAGAAACGTTGATGGGAGAGAGACTTAGATCAGCCGCCCCCTGCATGGCCCCCACTGGGGATGTGCCCGAAACTAGGACACATGCCCCTGACCGGAATCGAACCCGGGACCCCCCAGTCCGCAGGCCGACGCTCTATCCACTGAGCCAAACAGGTCTCGGCAAGTTTGCCTTCTTTGGGCCATTTGCTCCTGCTCTCAAAGGAGAATCCAAGACGTTGAAGAGCATTCGGCAGCAGCTCTGAATCTTGACTTGAAGAGATGTTTGTTTACGCTCCTAAGAAGAAATACAGCATCATCTTCTACGTTTGTTCCGGCTGAATTGTGTTGTCTTCATGCCGAATGTTGTCTTGTCCAAATTAGGCTTTATTTCTTGAGGACCCTTCTATGGATTTACATTTTTTTAAGGTTTTTATAAAGTGAAATGGGTATTATCTACTGGCTAGCCCCCTCTTAATGCTGGGGTAACAAATCCTTCTTTTCATTTTAAAAAAAAAATATGTTATTGATTTTTTTACAGAGAGGAAGAGAGAGAGATAGTTAGAAACATCGATGAAAGAGACATCAATCAGCTGCCTCTTGCACGCCCCCCACTGGGGATGTGCCTGCAACCAAGGTACTTGCCCTTGACCGGAATCGAACCTGGGACCTTTCAGTCTGCAGACCGATGCTCTATCCACTGAGCCAAACTGGTTTTCGGCCCTTCTTTTCATTTCTTAGCTTGATGTTCGTGGGCTCTTTTGAGGGAACTTGAATTTTTTTACATATATTTTAGAGGAAGGGAGAGGGAGGGAGAGGTAGCAACATCAATGATGAGAGAGAATCATTGATTGGCTGCCTCCTGCACGCCCCCTACTGGGGATCGAGCCTGCAGCCCTGGGCATGTGCCCTGACTGGGGATCGAACTGTGACCTCCTGGTTCAGAGGTCGACCCTCAACCATTGAGCCACAATGGCCGGACAGGAACTTGAATTTTGAACACCAGGCTCATCCTAGGCCCTCTTCTCCCCTCACTTTACAATTCCTCTTTGGGGGGCTCCTCCTAGTCCCCGCTATCATCCAGGCATTTAGGAGCTTGGAGCTCTGGCCAGCTCCCATCTGACATGCCACTTCAAAGCCTAACAGGTACAAAAGCGAATCTGTCACCTTCATCGTGTCCTGCCCACGGCACTTTCCTCCTGCCTTCCAACTCCATAACTGAGAACATGCTTCTTCCCAGAGGGTCAGCAGGAATAAGGTGGTGCCCAGATTAAATACGACTGACTTTCTTTTAGATGAAACACGTAGCGGAGTGAAACCTGCAAAAGGAGCCGGTTTGCTAAGATTGTCTGAGTACTGCCCACAGGGCCTGGGAGATCCAGTGTTTAAGCTTGGCCCGGAGCTGGCAGGAGGAAGGATGCTTAGCTGACCTTGAGCATGTACCTCACGGAGAAGCAAAGTCACAGTTAGAATTGTCACGGCGGTAACGCAGAAAGTCAGGGCCTGGGCACTTCCAAGAAGCCAAATGGAGTCAGAACCAGGAGAAAAAAAAAGCAGGAAGAGATGAGAGAAAAAGAGCCGACTCTGGTCGGTGGTTCTAGAACTTGCATCTCTAAAGCAGGCCTGCTGGGGGTAGCTCTGTGAGGGGCCCTGCGGGAGGTGGTACCTCTCTCTGCTGCAGACCCCTGAGGTCTGCTATCTAAGGTTAAGCCCCAAATGCAGGAACTCTTCTGATAATTCAATATTCTTTTTCCAGCTGAAACCAGTTTGGCTCAGTGGATAGAGCGCTGGTCTGAGGACTAAAAGGTTTGATTCCAGTCAAGGGCATGTACCTTGGTTGTGGGCACATCCCCAGTGGGGGGTGTGCAGGAGGCAGCTGATTGATGTTTCTCTCTCATCGATGTTTCTATCTCTCTATCCCTCTCCCTTCCTCTGTAAAAATCAATAAAATATATTTGAAAAAATATATTCTTTTTCCATTTGCCATTAGTTCCACTGCGATATTTTATTACTGAGGATGGAAACTGCAACGAAGAGGAGAGAAAAATGAAAAAGAGAGGAATTGAGAAGCAAGCCATCCTGGGCGCGTCTGGCCTTCCCTGGAATGTGCGTCTCCTCTGCCTGCCTCCCATCCTGTGCCAGCATCTGCCTGCGTGTGACCAGCTCCCGCCACCCTTAAGGGGAACTGAGAGGTCACTTTCCTGGTCCCCACGGTCTAAAGGAGGACCTGCTCACAGCACTGTATCTTTCCTTTCCAGTACTGACCCCAAAGAGGATCACACAGTGATTTATTTACTCCCTTTCGAAGCTGTGAGCTCCAGGAAGGCAGACTCTGAGTCTGGATTTTTGAATCCCTAATGCTGACATAGTGGCCACTCATTAGACAGGTGATGCCTGCGTGACTAAATCCCTGTCACCTCCCAAATAAGCTACCGAGAGGTTTTGTTTTCTCATCATGGCAAAACTCCAAGGTCTATTAAATGCTCGGTTTCTTTAAGTTGTGTTACTCATTCTAAATGACCTGGTATTCTTTCGGACTACTTCATGGGCAGACACGTTGATTTTAAACTTATTAAGAGTTTTATTATAGGATGAGTTATGGGACCAATTCCCCAAATGTGTCAGCTTAAAGAAATGCAGCTGACTTACTGAGGGTCAAGATGAAGAGTGTATCGGTTACCCATATTTATGTCATTTCCTATCTTTCCTTTTTTTAAAAAAAAATATTTTATTGATTTTTTACAGAGAGGAAGGAAGAGGGATAGAGAGTTAAAAACATCGGTGAGAGAGACATCGATCAGCTGCCTCTTGCACACCCCCTACTGGGGATGTGCCCACAACCAGGATACATGCCCTTGACCGGAATCGAACCTAGGACCTTTCAGTCCGCAGGCCGATGGTCTATCCACTGAGCCAATCCGGTTTTGGCAGTCATTTCCTTTCTGATGAGGTGCCCACACGCAGAAGAGCCAGGTAGTGATATGCAGGGTGAAAATTCATCGTTTTTGTGTTTCCTCAGCTACTATGGTTGCAGTGAGATTTATACTTGAAGTAAGCTGGCACCTACACTCTCATGAGACATACAGTGCTCCCCACCCCACGAAGCCAGAGGGTCACAGGAAAAGCACATGGGGTGCTAAATGCTAGAGATGAATCGGTGATTTCTGGCCCAGGATAGAAATAAGCTTGACGTTTAGTCTTCTGGGGTAATTACATAGAAATAGACTGAGCCATTCGTGAAAACCACACACAGGAGACAGGTGGCTGACATTCTGAGAGAACCCAAAGCTGCTGGGCGGGTTCGAGGCAGGTTTCTCAGACGGAGAAGGTAGACTCTGAGGTGCCGGGCTGGATCCGAGAGAGCTGTCCAATGGAAAACTGCTGACTTTTAGTCACATCATAACCTCAGCACTTTACAGGCTGACTTCCATTTCTAGCAGTAGGGTGGATTTTATGCCCTACATTACCACCCCCTGAAAACGACTAAAGACGGTGAGGAACCTTTAAAACTCTGCAAAAATGAGAATTCAAGAAAGAAAGCAAACTCTGCAAAAAATGAGAATTCAAGGAAGCAAGCAAACATGGAGGTGTTTTATGGCCAGAAGGTTTCAGATGAATCCAGGCAACCTGAAGCTTCTCTTTTGACAGCTCGGTGGGTACAAGGCATGAGAAATGAACTTGAGGGGTCCCACCAATGTGGAGAAATCTAAAAAGAGACCCTTCATATAAGGGTTGGACCCCATCAGGTTATACTTTTAATGTAAGAATCACCTGGAAACAAACCCATCAAGCAGAATGGGGCAGCAAAAAAACATTTGGTGATGATTTGAAAATAGTGAATTAAAAATCTCCTTTGAAAATTTATCGCCTCAAGTTATAACTACAAATCTTTCTTGGGAGTTTTAGCCTGAATTCTCATTACCTTGATTGATAATAAAAACAAAAACAAAACTAAGACTGAGCCTATCTGCTAAATCTGGATAATCTTGAATAAGAGTCAGGAGAAACAACAGCTAGAAGAACCAGACCAGCTAACGCCTCAGATATTAGAATTACCAGGTAAAAATGAAAATAACTACATTTAATAAGTATCCTATCTAATAAAAGAGTAATATGCAAACTGACTGCCATTCCAACATACAAGATGACTGCCCCCATGTGGACACAAGATGGTTGCCACAAGATGGCCAGCAGGGGAGAGCAGTAGGGAGGGACCAGGCCTCTAGGGGAGGGCAGTTGGGGGTGACCAGGCTGGCAGCGGAGGGCAGTTAGGGTGACCAGGCTGGCAGGGGAGGGCAGTTAGGGGCAATTGGGCTGGCAGACAGAAGCGGTTAAGGGCAATCAGGAAGGCAGGCAGGCAGGCAAGTAGTTGGGAGCCAGCAGTCCTGGATTTTGAGAGGGATGTCTGACTGCCCTTGTAGGATCAGGCCTAAAAGGGCAGTCAGACATCCCTCAAGGGGTCTCAGATTGGAGAGGGTGCAGGCTGGGCTGAGGGACACCCCCCCCACACACACACCCATGCATGAATTTTGTGCACCGGCCTCTAGTAAAGAAAGAAAAGCCTAACTAAGATGAATTCATTCTTCTGTTTTGCTCATGTCCTGCCCATATCCTGCAGGACATGTGTTGGTTTGCAAAGGCTCTTGGGATGCAAAGTTCTAGAATCCCACAGAAGGAGAGTGTGCCTCACAGATGCATGGTACCTGGGCACCCATTGCTCTATCTTCCATACAACCACAATGAATCCTGTTCTGACACAAGTGTGTGATCTGAAAGCTAAGTGCTTTAAGGTTAGGGTCTGGGCGGTCTCTGACAGAGGTGTGAGCTACCGAAAGGATTCTTCAGGGGGGTTTTGTGGCAACTGTCCCCTGATGGAGTTAAATCTCCCTGACTCAGTACAAGTGTGCAAGGCTCCCCAGATTTAGGGTTACAGGACCACTGGACAAAGTTAGAAATACACACCAAGAAAGGCTTTTTGTGAATGAAAGCGGTCCTGGGGCACCATGTAGTGTAATTTTCTCAGAATAGTTCTCATTTATATCTATCGGTCCTCGTCTAATTAAGAGCATTCCCTTTTACACTCAAAAGTGTCCCAGAAGGCTTCCTAGTAAGTGATAAGTAATGTAATCTTACACATAATTGAATTCTACATACAATGTGTTAAATCCCTTTATCTCTACTGACAAGTAGCAATGGAGCAAGTTCTCCTGACAACTTCTGCCTACTCTTTCTTTTCTGGGTTTTCGCCGCTCAACCAGAAAATCTCCTCAGGGCTTTCACATGGCTTGTCCTCGTTCTGGGGGTTAAAGAGTTCCAAGTGACGTGGAAATGAAGTGAAACTGAAGAACCAAGAGGTGATGGAGGGAGAAGGAGGGGTCTGAGGTCTCTGAGCATCACCCCCTCCATCTCCTTCAGCAGAACCGAAGGCCTGTAGTATCTCTTAAAATAGGGCTCTTTTCTCTAGAGCACAGCCAATTCTAGGCAGAACAGCCTGCCTCCTGAAGCATAAGAGGCGATGTCACAAATGCAGATCTGGGAGCTTTGAGGGCAGAAAGAGAAAGAAGAAAGAAGCCGAGTGGGCGCTCTTGCCTACCAGCAGCGAGGTGCCTCTGGGAGGCTTTTCCCTATACAAACTGTGAGAGGAAGAGGAAGGTTCTGAGTTCAGCAGTGTTTGGGGATACATACCATTTCAATTTCAAAAATGTGGTACAAAAATCACTATACACAAGGCTCATGGTTTTGTTCTACCCTCTAGTTGAAAATGAGAAAGTCAACTACAAGGTGAAGTGTGACATGCAGTGGGAAAGGGACCATCAATATTAATACATTCACCCTCACGGTGGCTGCTGTATTACTTCGCTGGGTTAGCTGATGAGATACCATCTCCATATTTGTACCTTTGCATTTTTGGGGTAATTTGTTTGAGTGCATATTTTTGGGTCAGAAAGTACGGTAAACTGTCCTCTAAAAGTTTGTACCCGATTGTATTTCCACTAATTGTGCAGTAGAATGCTTGTTTCCCATATATACACCAGGCCTGGATATTGTTAAACTTTAATATGCTTTGCTCAGCCGGTGTGGCTCAGTGGTTGAGTGTTGACCTATGAACCAGGAGGTCATGGTTTGATTTCCGGTCAGGGCACATGTCCCGGTTGCAGGCTCAATCCCCAGTGTGGGCATGCAGGAGGCAGCCAATCAATGATTCTCTCTCATCATTGATGTTTCTGTCTCTCTCTCCCACTTCCTTCCTCTCTGAAATCAATAATATATATATTATTACAAAACTTTAATGTTTTCCTAAGTTTTAAAAAAATTCATCTTTATTGTTGGAAGTATTACAGATGTCCCGTTTTGCTAATTTGATAGGTCCAAAATTACTTTCCATTTTGACTTGCATTGTTTCAGTTATAACTGATATTAATAATCTTTGGCCATGAGTCATAGCTCTTTCTTTTTCTGGAAGCTGCTTGTTCAATATACCTTTTTTCCTATTTCAGTAGCTTTTTTGTTTTATATTACTTTTATAATTTGAGAACATTAGCCTTTTGAATTTGTTACAGATATTTTTCCCAGTGTGTTATTTCTTGATAGTTGACTGTCTATAGTAATTCTCATCATACAAAAATTTCTAATTTTTAATGTGGTCAAACTAAGATGTATTTTATGCTAGAATATCTGGGTTTAGGGTTCAACTCCTCTGAGATTATATTTTCTTTTCTTTAAAAGAATATGTCTTTATTGATTTCAGAGAGGAAAGGAAAAGGAGAGAGAGAGATAGAAATATCAATGATGAGAGAGAATCATTGATTGGCTGCCTCCTGCATGTCCTCCCGGGGGATCAAGCCCGCAACCCAGGCATGTGCCTTGGCCAGAATTGAACCTGGGACCCTTCAGTCCTCAGGCCGATGCTCTATCCACTGAGCCAAGCCAGGTAAGGCTATTTTCTTACATTTTCATCTACTCACAAGGTTCAGTTCTAATATTTCAATATTTGATTGATCTAGAATTCTAGAATTTATTTTGATGTAAGAAGCAACTTAAGGATACAGCCCTCGCCCCCTTCCAAGTTGGCCAGTTAGTTAAACCAAATGCCATTATTAAACCTTTCTCCACTGAGTTGAAATGCCATAGTTTTCACAAACTGAATTCATCTACCTCACCCCTCTCTATGTGGCTTATATCTTGGCTCTCGGTTTGTTCCACTTAGCTATCTATTCAGTGCCGGTATGAAACTGTTATACTTATTGCATGTTTAATATCTAGGATAAGATTGCTCTTTAATTATCTTCTATTTTCCCCCGGAGGTGTCATAGTTTTTCTTGCATTATTTTTCCAGATGAACTTCTACATTTGGCTCATGTAACTTTAAGGAACATCCTGTTGAAAGTTATATTGGGATCAAATTAAAGTTACAGATGGGTTTAGAGAACTGAGCTCTTTACAACATTTTTATTTTCCTCATATGGAGCCTATGGATTTCCTGCTAAGTTATTTTGAGTCGTCTTATCCTTTTTGCTGTTGCAGATGGGATGTTCTTTTCTATGATATTTTTAACTGTTTCTGTGTAAGAACGCTTTTGGGTTTTGTATCTTAACATGGTAGCCTTATACCTACTTTGAATTATTGTAATTGGCTTTTAGGGGGTCTCACCCCCCAGTTTCACAATGACATCATCTGAAATAATGAGGATTTTCCTTCTCTTTTCACATTTTTAGATGCTTTATTTCTTCTTATTTCATGTTAAATAACAGTGGTGATTGCGAACATCTTGACTTGAATACCCATGCTCCTCGTACTTAACATTGAGTGTGATGCTGTCTTTTGGCTTGAGACGGGGGGAGGGGACAGTAGGTAAGCACGCACACATGTTTATCAGTAAGAAAACAGGCACTTCTTTTTCGAGGATGGATTTTGAAATAAAAAAAGGATAATGGATTTTGTCAAATGCATTTTTAGCATCTATTCAGAGACTCATATGGCCCATTTCCTTTGGCTTATTCATATGTGATGTGATATTACTAGGTTGATTTCTGAATTCCCTGTGTTTCTGAGGTGAATACTATTTTGTTATGATGTGTTGTTCTCTTAAAGGCACTCTATTAGTGAATCCTTTACTTAAGAGTTTTACATTAACATTCGTGTAAGTTAGGTTGATCTAAAATGTTCATGTTTTGTGATTTGTTTTGTTTGTGCGATCTTAACACTGTGTATCATTTCTTCTCTGTTGCTCTGAAGCCCTTTTAATGACTTTTTGGAATTCTCAATTTAGCTCCAGATACAGAAAAAGCGCTAGTGGTAATGAATTCTAGGAAGTAGGGCTGTAGTAGAGATGCTGTCTTAGCCAACCTCTACTCAGTCAATACTCTTGGTCTCCCCATTTTTTTTTCTATAAAACATGATGATCCTCAAGGCACACTGAATGATCACAGGTAGCTGTCTACTCTCTAAGACACTAGAGATTTCTTCCTCTGCCAGTTGAGCTGTATCAAGAATCTGCATCTCATTATAATCTGCCGGTTATACATAACTTGGTTAAATATTATTGGAAAGTAATGAAAGGTGTGTGAAATGAAAGAGAATTGCTCTATTAAAATGAAATTCAAAGTCTGGGTAGACTAAATTAAATATGGGCAAGAAAACTGTAAAAGACTGAGAAAACTACGCCGATAAGAGCGTCGGCCTGCAGACTGAAAGGTTCCAAGTTCGATTCCAGTCGGGGGCATCTACCTTGCTTGCGGGCACATCTCCAGTGTGGGGTGTGCAGGAGGCGGCTGATCGATGTCTCGCTCTCATTGATGTTTCTGACTTTCAATCCCTCTCCCTTCCTCTCTGTGAAAAATCAATAAAATATATTTTTAAAAAAAAGATTGAGAAAACTAGACACATTAGAATTCTGCTTGTAGTATGCTTTGCAAGTATCTTGAACTTCATGCTCTAAACTAAAGAAGCTGCTATTGGAATTTATATGTAATTCCACTACATCCACAATCAAGAAACCTACCTTAGTCTTCTATTGAATTATTACTGGCTAAATGTATATTTATACGTTTTAAGATTTAAAAGGCCTAAGACATGAATACTTCAATAGGATCATTCCCCTGGGAATAACCTGTGAGTCCTGATCGCATTATATAAGAGGGCTTATATTATAACTAGTCACCAGCATTTACCACCCTTGATATCCCAAAATATTCTCTGTCTTTCCCAGTTTACAGTTGTTATTGGTGGCTGACCCAGGAAAAATGGCTAATTTCCCAGAACTAATGAAAGACATCCCAATATACTGATTTAAGCAGTCCAATGAGGCATAAGAAACATTTTAAAACTCATGCAGAGATACATTCTAATAAAGAAAATAAATAATGAGAAAATCTTAAAGCATTTAGAGTAAAAAAGGGCATTCTGGCAGGCATGGCTCAGTGGTTGAGCATGGACCTATGAACCCTGGAGGTCACGGTTCAATTCCTGGCCAGTGCACATGCCCAGGTTGTGGGCTTGATCCCCAGTGTGGGGCATACAGGAAGCAGCTGATCAATGACTCCCTCTCATCACTGATGTTTCTAGCTCTCCCTCTCCCTTCCTCTCTGAAATCAATTATATATATATATATATATATATATATATATATATATATATATATATACACACACACACACACACACACACACACACACACACTAAGTGGCCAGATTATTATGATATCTGAACACATAATAATCTGGCCACTCTGTGTATTTGTGTCTCAAATGGGTAGCATTCTAGACTTTTTCTGGAGGTCAAGCACCTATTTGGCCTGAGCTTTCTATCAGCCAGTGCAAAGGGGAAAACTGATCAGGTGCACGATTTATAGTATCTTTGATATCAAATAAATGAGGGACTCAAGAGAAGCACACTGAGTGGTCATATTATTATGCATTCAGAGATCATAATAACTCAGTGTATATAGGCAGATTACCTAAAAAGAATGATAGACACAGTATGAATGTACTTAATGCCACAGGACTATCTACCTAATAAAAGAGTAACATCTAATTGACCATACCTTCGTGACGCCCACAAGCCAATCAGGAGTGAGTATGCTAATTAACCCAACAAAGATGGAAAGTTAATTTGCATACACAGGTGCCGAGTGGCTGAAGGTGGGGCAGGACACCATGGCACCATCCCAGCCGCTCCGGACTCTGGGCAGCGTGAGAAGGTGGAAACGTGGCTCTAGGCTGGAGCAGAAAGGCTGTTCCAGCCAGAGCAAAGGCACTGCTGACAGCCACGGGAAGGAAGGCCCATTCATGCATCGGGCCTCTCGTATAGTTATCATCGTTAAAATGGCAAGATTTATGTTCCATATATTTTACCACAATGTTAAAAAGTAAAATAATATATACCTTGTGAGATTTGGCCTGGAGGTAGGTTAAGCTGAAATGTGCTATTCATTTTTTCTTCGACGAAAGGAGCAAATGAAAAGTACCTGAAGGGTAACACATACAACGGCAGTAAAGACAAAAAGTGGGTGGTGTGTGTGGCATCTGTGCAGCCATTGCCAGAATATGGGCGAGAAGAGATATCCAGGCGCACCCCTAAAGGGAGTGACAACTTTTGCTCTTACAAAGGAGCCGAGTTCTTCAACCCACTTGTCCTCTTTAACCACTTGTCCTATGAGTGCCAACTGCCCATATACTCATTTTATTTCGAAAAGCAGGACTAGCCAAAACCAGTTTGGCTCAGTGGATAGAGCGTTGGCCTGAGGACTGAAAGGTTCCAGGTTCGATTCCGGTCAAGGGCATGTACCTTGGTTGCGGGCATATCCCCAGTAGGGGGTGTGCAAGAGGCAGCTGATCAATGTTTCTAACTCTATCCTTCTCCCTTCCTCTCTGTAAGAAATTAATAAAATATATTAAAAAAAAAAAGAAAAGCAGGACTATATTACTATGTATTTAGATACACAGGACGGGGCAGGACTTGCTTCTCAATTTCTTTTTAAATGACAAGAGGGGGTGGGGGTGAAATGACCAGGCCCGGGTTTTGCGGGCGGTGACACCAAACACAGCATTTTCAAACAGGGCACCTGCCAAGCTTTGAGGCATCTGCAGCCTTCCTGACAGTGTCCATGGAAACGAACATGCCACCCTCCCATGCTCAACACATGCCTAAAGGTTGGTCTGCACATGCAAGCGTACCCATCACATGCTAAAACACCAATTAAAAAACAAACACACACACAGCAAAGGGTTTGGAACGAAAGCCGGAGAAAATGCATATTTTCCTTTTGCTTCTCACTCGCCTCAGTGAATCATCCTGGCGGATGTTTTCCTTTGTCTTATGCATAAGCCACGTCCTTGATCGATCTGCACTTGATTCCATTTCATAGCTCCCCCAGGGGGTGGAGAGAGGGGAATGAATGATGGCGTTCGGGGCAGAGTTATTGTTTGGCTTTCAAGGCTGAAATAAACTCGCTGCGAGAAAACTCTATACCACGCTCAGCAGCCACCCAGGTTTCAGCGTCACGAATCTGACACTCCGCCCTCAATCATCTCAAGAGGTTAATAGACTCTTTGAAAGAAGCCAGAGGAAAACAGTCAGAGCCACTGGTATATTTTTACTCTCGTGCGGCAAAACGGTTTTATTCCCGGCCACGCGGCGAACGTTTTTTAGAAAAATGAGAGAACCTGACACTGGCGTTTGTGCTGAGCTGGGTGTTCATCGCGGATGCGGAGGGAGTTGGTACCCTTCCCTGAGAAAGCGAGGGGGGGTGCTCTTTCAGGAGGGTCAGAAATGCCAGCACGGACTCTGAGCCAAGGATTCTACTCCTGGAGATTTTCTTAGGAAAATAACCAGGCGCAGAAGGACATCTGCATGAAGATGCTCGCGGGAGCGAGGCCTGCCGTGGCAAAATACAATTAGGAAAAGAAATACGAATGTTTAAAATCACAAAAGTGGATTCATACATCATGGCACAATATCATGATAGACTACTAGATGAATACTCAGTGATGAATATTGCATAGAAGTATGGCTAAGAACGGATATAGGTAAGTAAAATCATATAGAAAGAGTAGGTATTACCATGACGATCACCACGGGAAATATGGGTTTATATGGATGATAATATGTAGGCATGAAGATAAAACTCCATTCAGGTCAGAGGGTCACAGGTGACTTATTCAACATGTCTGGCTTCTGATAAGCTCTCCATAAAAATCAACGCTGATGCTGTTACCACTGTCTCTCGGGCCACGTTTCAGGGTGTCTGGGGTGTATCAGGAAGAGGGGGAAAAAGTTGGGTTTCACAGGGACTAGCTCCCTCCACAACAGGGGCGGAGCTAATGGGTTGCTCTGAACAGAAGCAGGCCCGTCCTTCACTCTGAGCACGATATCCAGCCTGACACCCTCGCCCTCACTCTCCTCTTTCTTAGGAAACTTGCTCAGCACAGTTGACTGCTGCTGTTTTAAGGACCCCCCTGGTTCTTTGGGGGGGAGCAGATCTTCGTGGCCTGTGACTGTCCCATATACTGAAAGATGGCTGACCCCCAGACACCAGAGGGCAGTAGGCCGAGGTACTTGAGGGGTATGGGAGCCTCCCAACATGTTTTTTTTTTTTTAAATATATTTTATTGATTTTTTACAGAGAGGAAGGGAGAGGGATAGAGAACTAGAAACATCTATGAGAGAAAAACATCCATTAGTCGCCTCCTGCACATTCCCTACTGGGGAACCAAGGTATATGCCCTTGACCGGAATCGAACCTGGGACCTTTCAGTCAGCAGGCTGATGCTCTATCCACTGAGCCACACCGGTTTTGGCCCTCCCAACATGTTTCACAGCGTGATTGGCAGGACAGGGGCAGCTGGAGCAGGCAATGCACAGGGAGCCACACAGGAGAGAAGCAAGCGGTCCCTATGGAGGATCAGGACAAGGTGTAGGCAAGCTTCCAGGGAGACTCTGCCTAGCCAGCTAGAAAAGTAAATGCTGCTGAGATCGGTGTGGCTCAGTGGATAGAGCGTCGGCTTGTGGACTGAAAGGTCCCAGGTTCGATTCCGGTCGGGGACATGTACCTTGTTTGCGGGCACATCTCCACTGTGGGGCGTGCAGGAGGCGGCTGATCGATGTCTCTCTCTCATCAATGTTTCTGACTTTCTATCTCTCTCCCTTCCTCTCTGTAAAAAAATCAATAAAATATATTTTAAAAAAAAGTAAATGCTGACAACTCGCGTACACACATACACTCACACAGGGTGGGTGCAGGGCTCGCTGTGAGTGTACACAGGTTTTGTGAGTCCCTGAGAAGGCGTTCTGTCTAGCAGACCTAAATTTTAGGTGCACTGCTGTGCTCTTTGGAGTTCTTCTTCTTTGTTTTTTTTTTAAGGCTCCTTTGCCACATAAATATCCCATTAAAAGTCCAGGAAGAATGGTGTTCTGTGCAGAGTTATTGTTCGGCTTTTCAAGGCTAAAGAAACTCGCTGGGAGAAAAAGGGAGGTACTTTCAAGAAACCATCACATAATTTGTGTAAAGACACTTCAAGACATAAAAGAAGGAAAAACAAGAACATTATACACAACAGCCAGACAAAAAAAAATTCAGACGGAGACAAAAAGAAAAGTTCCAAAGAAGAGGAGAGGAAACACCAGAAATTGTTCGAGAGTGAGACAGCACAATCCAGGAGAGCGATGAAACCAAGAGCAGCACCATGCGGAAATTCACCTGCGCGGTGGCAGAGAGGAGATGGGACAGCGATGAAACCCTGTCAGGGATGTCAGCGTCAGAATCATTCGGAATCGTGAAGAATTTCTGCGAGTGTTTTGAGCCAAACTGTCGACAAATGCTGGGACGCACCATCTTCATGGATTGAGATAAGGCTCCGGAGAATTGCAGTTTCTCACCTTGTTTTATACGTTACCATCAAAGGAGGAGATGTAAGTGGGTTACATGGGCTCTATGGGTGATAGATTAGAGAGGCAGGAGAAAGCAAAGCGGGAGAGGGGGGAGCTCTGGGATTGGATAAAAAGTAAAATGATTGCCGAGACTGGTTTGGCTCAGTGGATAGAGTGTTGGCTTGTGGACTGAAAGGTCCCAGGTTCGATTCCGGTCGGGGGCATGTACCTTGCTTGCGGGCACATCTCCACTGTGGAGCGTGCAGGAGGCGGCTGATCGATGTCTCTCTCTCATCGATGTTTCTGACTTTCTCTCTCCCTTCCTCTCTGTAAAAAATCAATAAAATATATATTTTTAAAAAAGTAAAATGATTGACACACACTTCTTTTGCTCAGTGGATGCTGGAGAGTTCACAGTCAGCGAGGAACTCAGTAACAGTGAGGGGATGTGGTCTGTGCTTCCAGGGGTCCGGAAAAAGGAAAATGACTTTGACTTTCCAACGATAGGCTATCGTAGATGCAAGGAGGCCACAGACAGGCTCGGTTAAGGCCAAGGTCGACCTCTGTCGGGAAGATACCAGCTTAGGACCTGACTACCCAGCATCACTGCTTCTAATTAAGGAGTTATCACTTCAGAGCATCCTTGGTGGTTATTTCAGGCCTTTGAGTTTGCAAGGCTGCTACACAGGCCTTCCCTGAGCTTGTTAGGGGAGCCTGAGGCCCTTTATGTCCACCAGGACATGGAGGATGGGCTGGAGGACACAGAGCCAAGTGAAGAGGAGTTGGAGAGGACCAGAGGTAACATGACGGAGACGGAAATGTGTACCCTGTTATTCATAAAGCCGGTGTCCCTGAAAGAGAGACACATTGGAGCCAGGGACCATCAGTGTGTGACAGTCTGTAGAGCAGTGGTTCTCGTTCTCACAGCGGTATACTCGGCCTCACATCATCACCTGGGAGTTTATTAGAAATACAAAGTTTGGAGGCCCTTCCGAGACCCACTAAAATCAGATGCTCCGGGGTAAGGCCTAGCAGTTCATTTTAACAAGCTCTCTAGGACTCAGTTCCAATAATTCCAGGCTGTTGTTGTTCCTTGTGATGAAGCCCCTATCCCAGCGGTCGGCAAACTCATTAGTCAACAGAGTGGCAAACTGTGGCTCGTGAGCCACATGTGGCTCGAGAGCCGCAGTTTGCTGACCACTGCTCTAGGTGATTCTGATGCACGCTCAAGTTGGAGATTCACTGTAATGAAAAAGGTTTCCTCAAATAAAGGAAGATCTTAATTCTAGATTAAAGGACACAGTAAGTTTAAGAAAATCAAGTACTGGTCAATAGAACACATTATCTCCGCCATTTGGGTTTAGGACAAATCAAGACAAAAATAAAAATGAATTCTCTGACAATGGGAGAAGAAAAAAAATATAAAATGTGTAATGTGATAGAGTACGAATATTTTTATCTCACATTGGTACTGAAGCTGATCTACTGTACACCTTTTTTAATGCGTATGAGCCTATGAGCACTAGAATGTAAAGTTACACACGTTTAGGGTTATTACATGATTATTTGCATCCTAATATCCTCACACATCCACTGAGGGATGCTGGGAAGTCTCATTTGTTGATCCCAAGCGGCGGTATCTTTAACTGCCTTGGGGTCAGTGCTGGGAAAGAAACTATGGAATTCATTATCAAAATTAAATCATCCCTGCTGTGCCATAAAAAAAAAAGAGGCATTACAAATGGAGAAGATGCTTTCAGGCTCATCGGCATTAATGCCGTGCTGAATATTTCATAAAGGAGAGGAAAAAGCTATTTAACCGCCTCACGAGGAAAACAACAGAACAACAGCTCCCAGTGACTGGGGCTAGGCCTGGCAAAGTGATCCCGCATCTTCTCTTTTCCTATACAGCAGCGGTTCTCAACCTGTGGGTCGCGACCCCTTTGGGGGTCGAATGACCCTTTCACAGGGGTCGCCTAAGACTATTGGAAAACACCTATTTCCCATGGTTTTAGGAAGCAACACTCTGCTCCTCGGTGTAGCAAAGTGTAGCAATGTAGTTTACTGTTGTCATATGAAGACTGTTACCCATGCTACACCACGATTCAAGACAAAATTTCATTTATTTGTAATTAGAAATATTTCACAATATATAATTACATATTGTTTTTGTGATTAATCACTATGCTTTAATTATGTTCAATTTGTAACAACGAAAATACATCCTGCATATCAGATATTTACATTACAGTTCACAACAGTAGCACAATGACAATTATGAAGCAGCAACGGAAATAATTTTATGGTTGGGGGTCACCACCACATGAGGAATTCTATTAAAGGGTCGCGGCTTTAGGAAGGTTGAGAACCCCTGCTTTCCAATCACCTTTTGGAGAATGGTCTTGTTTCTCGCCAACTCTAAAAAGGTTAAGTGACTGGGCCGGAATCACCCGGCAAATAGGTGCCCAACCCCAGGTTCTCAGCTCACGTTCCCCTCTCCTGGTTGAATCTGGCCATCGTCCCGGCTGTCACCCAGCAAGCTTTCCAACCCCATCCCATCCAGTGAACCAAAAATGGTCACAAATGAAAACAAATCCATTTAGGCCAAGTTATTTCCTGTCTTTATGCTTCAGTGTCCCTATCTGTAAAATGGGGTGTAATAACAGTATCTACTTTCTGGTATCATTATGAATCTCGAAGAGTTAATGTCTGCAAGACTCCTAGAGCATTGCTGAGCACACACAGTGTTATGTAAGCGGTTGTTACATAAAATTCTCTCTAAATAAAGCCTGCCACCACGACAGCTGGGACAATGGCCACCGTCATCCAGGAAAGGAGAACACGAGCTCAGAGAAGCTGGGATGGGGCAGATGGGAGGACGGACGACAAAGGAAGTTCTCGCTGTGCTTCAGGGCGACAAAAAGGGCAAGGGCAGGCCTCCCACGTGTAGCCCAAGGTCACTGCCCTGAGAGGGAGTCCATCTTTCCTACCGGGAAAACTGACAGGAGAGTCAGACACTGCAGTGTAGCCAAGACCGGTGTGGCTCAGTGGATAGAGCGTCGGCCTGCGGACTGAAAGGTCCCAGGTTCGATTCCGGTCAGGGGCATGTACCTTGCTTGCGGGCACATCTCCAGTAGGGGGTGTGCAGGAGGCGGCTGATCGATGTCTCTCTCTCATCGATGTTTCTGACTTTCTATCCCTCTCCCTTCCTCTCTGTGAAAAATCAGTAAAATATATTTAAAAAAGAAAAAGAAAGAAAGAAAATGCAGTGTAAACAATGACAGGAGGGAACTGAGTCTTTCTTCCCCTAAAGCCTGAACGCTATTGGTGGCCTAGCTAACCCAGAAGCTGATTATATTTCCACGCGTGATTTCCATCTTCGTATCACGGAGACATGTCAAGCACCGATGTCGTGGGTGGCTATGTACTAGGTTAATCACATGCTAAAAAAGCGATGCTAAGAGATCCCTCATGGCCTGAAGATGGAGTACAAACGTTTTAATGCCAGTCTCAACTGGTAAAACCTTTGGCCTATTTTTCTACCATGTCACTGAGTAAAGCTGATGATGAGGACATCTTTAAACTGGTCCCCATTCAAAGAAAACGATGCTAAAGATCCCATTATTATTATTTTTTAAATATATTTTATTGATTTTTTTTTTTACAGAGAGGAAGGGAGAGAGATAGCCAGAAACATCGATGAGAGAGAAACATTGATCAGCTGCCTCTTGCACGCCCCCTACTGGGGATGTGTCCGCAACCAAGGTACATGCCCTTGACCAGAATCGAACCCGGGACCCTTCAGTCCGCAGGCCAACGCTCTATCCACTGAGCCAAATCGGTTTTGGCTCCCATTATTTTTTAAGCTCCCTCGTTATTTCAAGGCCACCAAGCCTGGCCCTCTCAGGGGCTGAGGGTGGGGGTTCCCTGGTCCTCGCTGCAGTCAATGAACAGGAAAGGGGCTGCCAGCTTGTGTGATGGCTTGTCAGCTATTAAAGTCCCCAGATATTCCCTACTGTGCACGTGGCAGACAGTCATGGTGCCACCAACATCCTAGTTAACGTCTTAAATAAAGTGTCCCACTGTGTGCAGGCTGGAAATGTGCTGAAATCCAGGAGAAGGACCATGATGGTGTAAGCTGGTGGTGGGCAAACTTTTGGTAGATGGCCAGATAGTAAATGTCTGCCAGCGTCTCTGTTGTCATTCTTCAAAGCTGCTGTTGTAATTGAATGCAGATCTAGATAAGACACAAGTGCGTGAACATAGATGTGTGCCAATCAAACCTCGTTATCAAACGGGGGACAGGCTGGATTTGGTCTGTGGGCCATACTTTGCTGACTCCTTTAACAGTTGAAAAAATTACAGATATTTTTTATTATTATTATTATTATTATTATTATTATTATTATTATTATTTGTAATCTTCACCCGAGGATATTTTTCCATGGATTTTTAGGGAGAGTAGAAGAGAAAGAGAAAAACAGAGAAACATCGACATGAGAGAAACACATCGCTTTGAGCCTGCAACCAAGGTACGTGCCCCTGACCAGAATCGAACCCAGTTCCCTTTGGTCCACAGGCTGATGCTCTAGTTTACCATTTTTTTTTAGTTTCCTCCTTGGACAAACATTTCTTTCTTATTCTACTGCCCTTATAGAATTTTATTTTAATGTCATATATTTTTATGGTTAGTTTTTAAATCTATCACCACGTTGTCCTTCTTTGTCAGACCAAAGATATGTAATAAATGGAATTTAATAATTTTTTTGAGCCATGAAGTTCCAAGTGTCAAAATATTTATCTTGGCTTGAGTTATCGATTTTGACCAAGACACAGTTGATGAAGAACAGAATATATTAAATTCTGATAAACAGTAAGAGAACATATACATTTATTGGAAATATATCTCGCAGTGAGATGGCTTTTTTATTAACTTCTTTTCTGAACAGAGGAATATTATTTATTACTTGAATGAGAGAGCACTCAGCACTGGTTTTATCCCTTTTTTAAGTAAACCCCGAGGAAATTTGTTCCTATGGATGGGAATAGAAACAGGTTTAATAGCAATATCCTTCAACTTCAAACTCCATCTGCCCAAAATATATGCCCAAAATCATACAGCAATCTATGATCCAACATTACTATTTTTTAAAAGATATTTTACTGATTTTTTAGAGAGAGAGGAAGAGAGAGAGAGACGTGAATGTGAAAGCATAACATCGATTGGCTGCAGGGGGATTGAGCCTGCAACCCTGGCACATGCCCTGACGGGGAATCAAACTGGCAACCTTTTGGTGCCCGGGATGATGCCCAGCCAACGGAGCCACACCAGCCGGGGCCAGCCAACATTATTTATAGCGGCTCTTTAGTTCCTCTTTCTACTTGTCTCACCATAAATAAGCAGAGACCACCTGAGCTACAAAAGTCATTTCCCAGTTGGGAGAGTTCCATGATGTGTTTGTATTACAAATAGTTGTAACTGAACGCAGACATAGACAAGACACAAATGCATGAACATAGACGTGTGCCAATCAAACTCTGTTATCAAACAGGGGGCAGGCCAGATTGGGTCTGTGGGCCCTAGTTTGCTGACTCCTTTAACAGCTGAAAAATTACATTTATATATATTTATTATTATTATTAATTATTTATATTTATTATTATTAATTATTATCATTATTACTTATATTAGCAACTTTTACACTAGCATCACTTATACCCTCCTCAGCCCTCGGAGAACTCAAGAGGCCAATGGCTTACCAAATTATCTCAAAAGTTAAATTCATGCTCCTGATGTGCCACATCCAAGTGGGTACTTCCCCTAAAACGTCAGAATTATCGGGGTTTGCTCTTTCAATCAATACAGCACCCACCCACCCCCGAGGTCCAGGCAGGATAAATGTTAGCGCTAAAGGCCTCCGGTTAGATGGACTGCAAGGGGCCCAGAGGGCTAAGGGGAGAGGGGTGCCCGTGTCTGACATGGCGGCATGGACTGAGATGCCACCATACCCGCCCTCCTCCCAGGACATCCTCTCCTGTGTCTCAGGCTGTTCCCACTGCTCTGGCTGCACAGGGCATCCAAGGATATTGCTATGAACTGCCTGTGGGTGCGCAGTGCTTTCAAAAGGAATAGACACCCTCACGCTCCTTTGACCCCGTTGAGGAACATAGACTGTCCCCTGCTCTTCAGACCTAAAAACGGGGTCCAGGTAGCTGGCTGAGCGGGGAGGCCTGTGGGGCAGCTGAAGGTCAGGGGCCTGGGGGCCCAGGCTGTATTCCTGATGGCAAGAAGACTCCTGAACTTGGGACTTACAAGATGACCTTGACTAGCCACCTAGTCAATGGGAGTTTCAGAGTTTCATGGCTCAAAAACGGAGATCATCTCTTGCCCCTGGCAGAGTTCCTGTAAGGGTTAGAGGAAATAACTTCGTCTGAAAAGGCAAGTTCAAGCCCATGTCCATAGCAGGCACTCTTGACATATTCGTTTGTTATTTAATCTATTGATAGCAAAGAATTAGCGAACAGAGAATAGATGCTTAGCTTTCACTGGGGGCCATTTTAATTTAAAAGAATTCCCAGCTGCCCCATGCCTCAGGTCACTCTGACAATGATTAGACTGAGTACTGCAGTCACAGTCTCTATGGAGATCTGTTACAGACAGATCAATAATGGAAATTGCCCGTGAACTGTCTCTTCAAAATACAAGTTCCCTTCAATGGTTCCATTTTTTTCCTAGGAAACTAGGTGATTTTAATGCTGACATAAAGCGGGGTTGTTGAGGAATTTGGAATGAGGAGGGGATTTTGGAACGAGGAGGAAAGGAACAAATCCTAGATGTTTTTGTTTTCTTTATACCGGGTTATAAAAGCACACGTCCAAAATGTGAAAAACTTGAAAACAAAATGGAAAATAGAGAAGTCAGAAAAATAGTATCCATAAACCTACCTCCCAATTACTGTAAACAGCACTGATTGTTAATTTCCTTTCAGTCCTTTTCCTATATTTTCTTGATTACCTAGTAATTATAGGACATGTGCATTTTGCATCGCTAGTTTTCAATCTAACCGTTTAATGTAAGGATTCGTCCACATGAATCCAATGCACACATTATTTTAAAGGTCTCATCACATTCTGTCGTGTTGAATGGACCCTACTTTACATCCACTGTTCTGTTGTTGGGCATTTAGATTATTTCTCTCTTTTTAAAAGATTTATCGTTACTACCCAGCCAGTGTGGCTTGGTGATTGAGCGTTGACCTAGGAACCTGTCAATGTCCTTGCCAAATATTGATCATTTTTAAAGGTTATATCTTTTTAGAGATATTGCACACCCATTAGTTATCTCTAAAACATACTGTCGGGTTTATACCAAAAGGGCAGTATGCAAATTTATGAACCATGTGGGCGGTGTGAATTCCAAGAGGTAAGTGATCAGATATCCAAGATTCCAACTCCAAGAGGAAAGAAAGGAAGCCTTCAGTTGTCTCAGAAAAACCAACGCAAATGACACAGGCATAATGAGGAGATGTGTTTTGCTTTCAGTTCCAAGAATAATTTTTCACTCTCGTTCCCCGAAAACAATCTCCCAAACTGGTTTGTATTAAAGGTAATAGCACAAAATGATAAAAATCAGAGAGAGCCATTTTTATAATAAAGCAAAGAACTAGAAAGACAGTTTGTCCCCAAAGAAAGTACAGACATTGTTCCTGAATCAGTTTGACCCGAAATAACAATGGCTGAGATGGATGGGCTGGGCTCACTCTGAAAGTCTCATTTCCTGCAGAAGACTTCAAAATGCACTGCCATGTGTCCTTATTTATATAATGTTCAAATGGATATGTATAATCAGTGGTCAAGAACATAAATTTATGTATAACAAAAAAAAAATGACAAAGGGAATGATTCAGTAATATCCCATTGATTCTATGACTTCCAAAATAAGTCATCCAGCCCTAGCTGGTTTGGCTCAGTGGATAGAGTGCTGGCCTGCGGACTGAAGGGTCTCAGGTTCAATTCTGGTCAAGGGCATGTGCTCAGGTTGTGGACTTGATTCTGCAGTAGGGGGTGTGCAGGAGGCAGCTGATCAAGGATTCTCTCTCATCTTTGATGTTTCTATCTCTCTCCCCCTCTCCCTTCCTCTCTGAAATCAATAAAAATATACTTTTAAAAGACCCCACACAAACAGCCTGGCTGGTGTGGGCTGGGCAGTTGAGCATCAACCCACCAACCAAGAGGTCACCGGTTCAATTCCCAGTCAAGGCACAAGCCAGGATGGTGGGCTCAATCCCTGGTGGGGGCCATGCAGGAGGCAGCCAATGGATGACTTCCTCTCTCATTGATGTTTCTCTCTATCCCTCTCCCTTCCTCTCTCTACAAAATCAATACAAATATATTTAAAAAAATAAGTAATCCATCATTCATTCCATAATAAATTCATGTGTTGGTTAATTCCCCCAGAGTTAAAAATTTTAAACTGACACTAACAACAGAAACACATTTTAATGCGAAACGTATGGAACAAAAGAACTGATCATAATTTCAGCAACGACGGTGAAAAGGGAATTTTCCTTTAAAATAAAAACGCTTTACTCTAATAAATAATCAAACAGAACACTAAGACAGAGAGGCACTTTTTCATTGAGATGAGAAGGAAGAGAGCTGCAGTTAAGAGACACCACCATTTTTACAGCGATGAACCCCACGCTTCTAATGCAAGTCTCTCATGTACCCCAGAGGCAGGCCCAAGGGCCTCACCAAGTTATTTACTTCCGATGCAACTTGTTACTATTTTCCCGGGAACATCTACCCTCCACTCCTAGCTCCTTACTTATTTGTGGGCAAACATCTTTACTGTTATAATTATTCATGGCTCCATGGTATCTCTAAACACCATGCAGATGGTAGCCGTGGGATAAACCGCTAGGGATGAAACCAATGCAGCCAACACGGGGTTGATTTTCCTGGGAAAGGAGAAGTCCATCGCGGGCCATGGGGAGTGAACTTGGTTCTGAAAGTGACCTCACAAACGTGGTCATTGCTGCACCTTCTCAGAGACGCTCTCTACTGCGTCATTGAGATTGCACAGACGCTCTCTACTGTGTCAGTGAGATTGTGCAGGAGGCAGCTGATCAACGATTCTCTCTCATCTTTGATGTTTCTCTCTCTCTCTCTCTCTCTCTCTCTCTCTCTCTCCCTTCCTCTCTGAAATCAATAAAAATATACGTAAAGAAGACCCCACACAAACAGCCTAGCTGGTGTGGCTCAGCAGTTGAGCATCATCCCAGGAACCAGGGCGTCACCGGTTCAATTCCCAGTCCAGGCACAAGCCAGGATGGTGCCTTGCACACGTACAATGGGTTCTTTGTGGAATCTCATTCGCCATCAGGGTGCCTGCATCCACCATCATTCGTAAGGCTCCCACACATACTTTTTGGAATGAATGAATGAATGAATGAATGAACGAACGAATGAACAAGCATGAAAGTTGAGAAACGTGGCCGGCTCTGTGATACCAGCTCACACAGCATCCTTTCGGCCCTCAGTACCGGGTGCTGGTCCATCGCTGCTGGTCCTAGCTGGCTGGAGGAAGATGGGTGGTGCCAGGCGAGGCCCGGGTGGCGCGGCCACTCACCTGGCTTGCTGGCAGACGCAGCAGACCCACGCCTTCTCGCGCTTCTGGTAGGAGCAGCAGCCCTTGCACACGTTGAAGGCGCAGTCCCCGCAGCGGCGCCGGGTGTTGACGAGGAAGGTGAAGGGCGCGCAGCAGCGCATACAGCAGTGGTCCACGAACTTCCGGTGCTTGGACAGGATGCTGCACTTGCTGCCCTCCTCCGCCAGCTTCTGCTTCATCTCGCTGCGGCGGGCACACAGGGAGAGAGAGGACCAGGTCAGGGGGCCCTCTCCGCAGAGCATCCCCGCCCCGGCCCGGCCGCAGACCAAGCCACGTGGAGGCCCAGCCTGCACATCGATAAATCTCACACTCGCTTCCCCCCCAGAGCCAGCGAGGAACCCCACCGGTGGATTAGTGGGGGCTTCTGCGGGTCACGCTTTCTATGAGAAAGCACGCGCACCCTGCCCCTGACATTGCAGACACTGGCCTGAGATGCGCACCATCATTAGAAAGCCGAGTACAGCCTCAGAAGAGAAACCCTCTAACGCAATTAACACCCTTCGGAAGGAGCAGGCGGGCGTGTGGTTACGTCGCTGTATTAACACATCGATCCTCCCCACAGCCCTGCTGGGAACAGGATCGATGCGGCGCTGGCCCTGGTTAGCATCCCTGGGAACGGGAGCGCCTGGGGATCCGAAAAGCTTTCAGATCCACGGGAGCGGACAGATCCCAAGCGGTCAGAGCTGCAAACACCGCCCTCCTCCTCTTCTCCAGGCCCTCGGGCCAGCAGAAAACTCTCCACCTCCAGGACCTCAACGGTCAACAGAGGGGGTGCACGTGGGAGTCACCCTTGCCTGACACATGAGGCGTGGAACGGGTAGGTAAAGGGGGAAGTGTGAGAATTAACGGTGTTCTACTGCTCTGAACTATTTATGTGTGTCCTCTCTCTCTCTCTCTCTCCCCCCCCTCCTTTCTTCCCTGCCCTCATATTTTAAAATGAGATATTATACTCACTGCTATAATGCTGAAGCCTAGAAAATTGTCTGTTTTTGTTTAGATTTTCAAGTGTGTTGGCATAAAGTGGTCCACAGGTTTCTTTTATGACATTAAGACCTATGTTATAGCCCAAACCGGTCTGGCTCAGTGGATAGAGTGTCAGCCTGCGGACTGAAAGGTCCCAGGTTCGATTCCGGTCAAGGGCATGTACCTTGGTTGCGGGCACATCCCCGGTGGTGAGCGTGCAAGAGGCGGCTGATCGATGTCTCTCTCTCATCGATGTTTCTAACTCTCTATCCCTCTCCCTTCCTCTCTGTAAAAAAAAAAAAAAAAATCAATAAAATATATTTTTAAAAAATAAATAAAATTAAGAGTTACCATCATAGAATTGACATTTAAAAAAATAAATAAAAGTAGATCATTCATCTTTTTATCGTTGTGTTGAAGGAGTTTTTTTTTTTTTTAATGTATTCTGGACATAAGTCCCTTATCAGTTTTATGACTTGCAAGTATTTTCTCTTTCTTATAGGAAACCTTATATTTTGTTAATATTCTTCTGCATTTCTAATACAAAGAAAAGTTGCACTAGTTCATCCCATCCTCCTCTTAGCACTGGAAAGCAACGTGTGGTTTTACAACCTCATTTTCCATTTAACGACCACATGTCATAAACATCTTTCCACGGCAATTCGGGGGGTGTTCGCAGCTTCAGCCTCCGGTGACTGGGCTGGTTACACACCTGCCAGGACGTGAGCAGGGCCCCTGATCTGTGGCTTGATGGGTAAGAGAGAAAGGCTGAGTCAGTATCAAAAGCAGAGGCTGCCTCAGGCCCACTAATAATGCTGTGACGTAAACTATCATAAGCACTTGGCTGAACAAAACATTTACAGGGGAACAGGACGGGGTTTTTGTCCTCGGGCACGAAGATGTCGATATCCGTTCCCGCGGATTGAGAACCGAAGAGCTAAGTCATCAGCGGCTCTGACATCTCTACGCGATACAAGAACGGCGTCTCTTGCTATTTCACAGACGCTAAATCAAACGGGATCACACCTCCAGGAAGGAAAGTCTTGGGGGATCACAAAAGCTCTAGGAACGCAATCTCCAGAATCCCCTGAGCTTTCCGAGTTCTGTTTCCTGGGGCGCCGGACCACAAACGCCAGATTTGATCCGTCTCTGCAACGCGGCTCCTCCCTAAGCTTCCTGAGCTCCGTGAAGGGACCCTCCGTCCAGCCCAGGGCATTTTCGTGGTCTTGTCTGTCCTCGCACATCATGGTCAAACCATGTTCTAGACCAGTGGTTCTCAACCTTCCTAATGCCGCCACCCTTTAATACAGTTCTTCATGTTGTGGTGATCCCCAACCATAAAATTATTTTTGTCGCTACTTCATAACTGTAATTTGCTACTGTGATGAATCTTAATGTAAATATCTGTGTTTTCTGATGGTCTTAGGCGACCCTGCTAGCTGTTCTCGACCCACAGGTTGAGAAACGCTGATCTAGACATTGTACCTTCCAAGTATCAAAGACCTGGCATTCATTCCCTTGTCTGCATCTTTGCTTTGCCCCTCACCCACCCCCAGTCCAATCTGGCCTTTTCTCTCTCCTGAGACCAAGGAAGCAGCCTCTTTCTAAACTTCTTCCTTGTCCCCAATCTCTTCTTTCAACGACAGCAAGAAAGTCCTTTCAAGTAGGAAAATAGGATGGGATCACCCGCCTGCTTAACATGCTTTACAGATTCCGGTTCCCCCCAAGATAAAACAGAAGCCCACCTGGCCTGTGTGCCTCCAAACGCACCCCCTCCTCTTCTTGATGCGTGCACCACACAGCCGGTTCCCTTTCTCACTGATCTTTGAAAATGCCGCCTCTTTTTTCCTTTGAGGTTCTCCTACACCAGTGGTTCTCAACCTTCCTAAGGCCGCGACCCTTGCATACAGTTCTTCATGGGGTGGTGACCCCCAACCATGAAATTTTGCTACTGTGATGCATCGTGATGTAAATATCTGCATTTTCCGATGGTCTTAGGTGACCCCTGTGAAAGGGTCGTTCGACCCCCAAGGGGGTCGCGACCCACAGGTTGAGAACCACTGTCCTACACATTCTCTCTTCTTGAAAGCCAGCTTCAGTCCACTCACCCTCCTCCACTTCTCCCCAAAAGGCCTTCCCGAGAGGCCGGACATCTGCACAGGAAAGGAACCCCCTACTGTGACCGGTCTCCTGAGATGTTTTACCGATGAAAGTTATACACCTTTGTTCCTCTTTCCTAACGATCCTTCTGGAGGAGAAACATGGCTGCGTTCCTTCTCCTTCCTCCCACCCTGGCTCTGACTACCCAGAAAACATGGGAAGCTTCCGCATTTCAGTTTTAATTTGCATACGTTCCTTTGGTGATGTTTCCCAGAGGGTGGCATGCGGACCGCTGCTGATGGATCGATGAATGTGAGTGGTGCAGGACTAAACACCTTTTATATTAAGTTATGTTTTGATTTTAATACATATTAAGAAAAAATTTAGCAAACGTAGTTAGCCTGATATTTCAGAGATGTAAATGCTTACAGTTAGTCGAAATGCTATTTAATTTAAAAAATATATATTTTATTGATTTTTTTACAGAGAGGAAGGGAGAGGGATAGAGAGTTAGAAACATCGATGAGAGAGAGACATCCATCAACCGCCTCCTGCACGCCCCCTACTGGGGATGTGCCCGCAACCAGGAATCATGTCCTTGACCGGAATTGAACCTGGGACCTTTCAGTCCACAGGCCGACGCTCTATCCACTGAGCCAAACCGGTTTCGGCCTATTCAGTATTTTTAAGTGAGATGTTTAAGAGGAAAATATTAAGTAAATTGCAACAAAGCTGATCTATGCATTTGGCAAGATTGTTGAAAGGGCTTGCCGGCAGACTCACAATCAGAGAGAGATGCGTTCAACAGGCAGAGCCCATCAAACAGTTTCTTCAATGGCAAAGGATGTCGAAACTTCTAGAGACGGTTCCATAAAACCAGAGACAACTCGGCATAATCCCATATGGAGATATTTCCTTCTTGGGCACTAAGGTCTCCCCCGCTGGAGAGTACAACTGCCAGGGATACTAGAAGCTGCTAGAAGCTTGCTGAGACTGAAGCTTAGACAGACTTATCTTCATACAGTTCACTCTGTAGCTACAGGAGTTCTATTTCATAGCCTATTACCCTCAATTAACGCTCATTCAGAGTCCACTAGAGGGCAGCCCCGCACTTAGAAATGATCACTTAGCCATCAGAATGTGTCATCTATTGGCCATGATGACTAGAACAACCAGAATGAATAACAAGACACCCTGCAATCTTGCAGGAAGGTTTCAGTTTCTCAGCATTTCTTTAGTCCTGGGAGGTGGCCTCACCTCATACCAACAGTTAATACTAGCTCCTGAATGCCTGTTTTTACATCTTTTTTTTCACTTTACAGATAGGAAAGCCTGTTGTGCTGGAGACCTGGCTAGTGGACAGGTAGCTGTGAAAAAGTGAGCGAGAGAAAGAGCAGAGCCCAAAGAACAGGGAATCCTGTGTCTATGACTTACTGTAGGCGTGCTCTTGAACTAGGGGAGAAAGAGAAACAGAATAGAAAGGAGGGGGGAGCAGAGACCGGTTTGGCTCAGTGGATAGAGCATCAGCCTGCGGACTGAATGGTCCCAGGTTAGATTCCGGTCAAGGGCATGTACATTGGTTGTGGGCACATCCCCAGTAGGGGGTGTGCAGGAGGCGGCTGATCAATGTCTCTCTCTCATCGATGTTTCTGACTTTCTATCCCTCTCCCTTCCTCTCTGTAAAAAGTCAATAAAATATATTTTTTAAAAAAAAGAAAGGAGGGGGGAGGCAAGCAGAGAGGTGGTCTGAACTTTAGGGGAGCTCTGGAGCATGGGTTGTACTGCAGACAGGCCCCACTCTGAGGAAAGAGGGTGGCCTTTACACCCTGTATTATTAGTCCGTCTGCAGTGGGAAGCCACCCCACCCCGACCCAAAGAGGGTGTAATCTTTAGGGAGAAAAAGTCTCCTGACCTGGGAGCAGCTGGGAGCCATCGGCAGTCAAGACTTGGAGGCCCTGGCCTGTGGGGGTGCTGGACAAGTAAAAGGGACTCGGGCAGGCCGAGGCAGCACCCACTACAAAGCATCTTGCCCAGGGGTGTTGCTGGTAGGGATCAGAGCAAGGTTTTAATTTGAAAGATGTTCTTAGGATTGCTTTAGGTCTGTAGTTATCACCAATGTTCTTTTTTTTTTTTTTAATATATTTTATTGATTTTTTACAGAGAGGAAGGGAGAGGGATAGAGAGTTAGAAACATCAATGAGAGACATCGATCAGCTGCCTCTTGCACACCCCCTACTGGGGATGTGCCCCCAACCAGGATACATGCCCCTGACCGGAATCGAACCTGGAACCTTTCAGTCCACAGGCCGACACTTTATCCAATGAGCCAAACCGGTTTCAGCAATGTTATTATTTATAAAATATCTAAGTACAATAAAGTCAATAAACTAGGAAAAGAAAAGAGATTTGGAAAAAATCAGCAACCAGATATAACCAGCACGAGGCATCTGCTCTAACTCTAATGCCAGTTCAAGGCTAGATGGATGCATCTACACGTGGATGCATCTCCGAAACACAAATCCAGTTCCTAGCCAACACCGGGGAGTAACGTTGACGTCACTGAGAGCTCTGTGCGGAAGTGGAGGTGTAAACTATGTGGCACATCCCCCTGACAAACTTCCTTTGACCGGCTCCCCTTCAAACACCTCTGCTCTGGCCTGAAAGCTCGGGTCCCGGATCTGCCTAGGCTGGCCCTGGACTCCCCCAGAACCACCTACTCTTCTACAAGCACATCCTTGGGCTAGGGGTGCCCAAGGGAGTGTTTCGCTCATCCGCTGCACAGATATGCTGACCAGAAGAGATACTTCATATATTTTTTATTTTAATAGATTCTTAGCTTGATCTTTAGAGGGAAAGAGAGAAAACACTGATCGGCTGCCTCCCGCACACCCCGTCCTGGGGATCAAGCCTGCAACCCGAGCATGCGCCCTGAATGGAATGACAGCTCTTCAGTGCACCAGACCAACCGAGCCCCTGCGGCCAGGGCCAGAAAAGACACTTCAACGCTTCCACTGAGCATCCGAGTCCTCTCCAAGCGTCCACAAACCACAGCAAAAGAGGCAACAGGGCCTACTGTGGAATTTTAATAATAGGAAGTTCACCATTTTCTCACAACAGGGAACATTTCCCAGAACCCAATTCTACATTCAGTTTCTCGTGTGGAGCTTATTCTATCGGGTAATCCATTGACCTAAAGGTCCGTGTTGTCAATGCTCTGTAGAGATGGCATCCCCACACACGTCTCTCTTGGAGCTCCAGTTCTTTCTGTCCCTGCCCTGATCACCATGTGTAACGCATGGCGGTACATATCTGTTCATTTGTTTACTTGTCTCCATCAGAGCGCCAGGAGGGCAGGGGCTGGTGTGGGTGACTCCCCACTGCGTGCCTGGCCCTCCCGCAGGGCCTAGTCGTGGGCTGTCGGCTCGTTTTGAATAAATAAGTACTGTGTTTTCCAGCGTATAAGACGACTTTTTAACCCAGGAAAATCTTCTCCAAAGTCGGCGGTTGTCTTATATGCCGGGTATCATCTTATAGAGCAAGTATATCCCAAACTCTGTATTTTAACTGGAAAAGTTGGAGGTCGTCTTATACGCCCAGTCGTCTTATACACCAGAAAATACGGTAGAATAGTTGGTCGAGCATTAGGTGATGTGGGGCAGACAGCAGGAGAGTTTTAGGAGCTAAAATCAGCAGAGCCAAAATAGTCTAGCATAACAATCAAAACCGAATAATCTGTGATGGAGAACATTTATAATCAGTAACACCCCACTACTCAAAATTTAGGGTTAAAAATTATGTTATATGGCCGAAAACCAGTTTGGCTCAGTGGATAGAGCGTCGGTTCTGCGGACTGAAAGGTCCCAGGTTCGATTTCGATCAAGGGCATGTACCTTGGTTGCGGGCACACTCCCCAGTAGGGGGCGTGCAAGAGGCAGCTGATCAATGTCTCTCATCTATGTTTCTAACTCTCTATCCCTCTCCTTTCCTCTCTGTAAAAAATCAATAAAATATATTTTTAAAAATTATGTTACATGGCAAAGAGGTACAAATAGGCATGCATATGCCTGCTATCCCAAGGAGACAGTTTGGACCCAAGGAAAGACTGCTATCCTTTCTTTTGTTTTAGGTTTTCTCTCTTCTAGGGCAGCACTATCGTACCTTTTCCCTGACGATGTCTATTTCAGCGCCCCATGCCCCGCACGGGCAGGGAGGGGTTAACAGCAAATGGATCACAGATAGGCTGCAACGAGAGACACGCCCCCCTTTCCAAATAATCAGAAACCTGTATTTCAGGTTTACATCCAGCGATGGTATTTGGTTATGGATTAAGCCTGGTCAAAAGTAAAACTTCAAAAAGATTCCTGAAGGGAATGAGCTTCCATGATGGCCTTCGGTCTTGAATATTTCTAAAATGGGATTAAACACTCGGCACCCCTTTATCCCCCAAATAAAATTAAAAAGCCTCAGATGGCACCTAGCAAAAAAAAGCATTCATCATCACAATAGATGCTGTTTTTTATTTTTCTAGCCAACACCAGCTTATGGGAAATGAAGCTGACATATCTTCTTATCTTTGAGCTTGACATCACCGGGGAAATAATGTTGAGGATGATAATGTTTGCCGACTCACCCTAATATATTTTTATCTCGGAAACCAGATTCCATTTTCAGGGGAAACAAAGTCTAGTAATGAGGATCACGATTCAGGCAACAACAAGAGAAAAAAAATTCTGAATACAAAGCAGACACTAAAAAGACGCCCATCCTTTAAAATATGTTTAAGAGTAGTAATAAAATTTACTGCCTAGCTTTTCCTAGTAGATATTTTATAATGCTGAAATCGCTAAAGTTGCTATCAAAATATTTTGGATCATTCCCAAGAGGCTTGGCAGGCTTCTGGAACACAATGCTTAGCAATTATTGCTGTTTTGCACCATCAAGACCTTTGAGCATTTGTAAATAATGTTTGAACGAAGTGGTAAGTGGTTCCTTTGGTAATTTCCTTTGGCAATGAAACTGGCAATCCCATTAACAAAAATGTTAAGCAATAGTAGGGGCTCAAACCTGTCTATAGGAGCCTAAGTTCTTATCCCCCCAACATAGATGGTGTCACCAACAGACATGGTATTGCTGCCAACACAGATCATGAATGTATGGCAGACCCACGAACTCTTGTTCAACTCTCAGGCCCGAGTCTATTAGGTTTTCTTGGGTAAGTTTATCCACCCACTCCGCTCTACAGAATCAATTACTTCCTCCTTGTTCTGTATATATCCCTATTAATAGCGCTCTAACATTACATCATTCTTTTTTATATATATATACATACTTTTTTTATTATTATTTCAGAGAGGAAGGGAGAGGGAAAGTGAGATAGAAACATCAAGGAGAGAGAATCATTGATAAGCTGCCTCCTGCACGTCTCCTGCTGGGGATCGAGCCTGCATTTGAGGCATGTGCCCCCTGCAACCTGGGCATGTGCCCTTCAGTCCGCAGCCTGACACTCTATCCACTGAGCCAAATCGGCTAGGGCACGTCTGTCATTCTGTTGAGCACTTTACATGCACCGTTTAAGGCCCTCGGAAGACAGACCTTGACCCTAATCTAAGATGAGGAAATTGCCAAAACTGGTTTGGCTCAGTGGATAGAGCGTCGGCCTGCGGACTGAAGGGTCCCAGGTTCGATTCCGGTCAAGGGCATGTACCTTGGTTGTGGGCACATCCGCAGTGGGGGCCGTGCAGGAGGCAGCTGATCGATGTTTCTAACTCTCTATCCCTCTCCTTTCCTCTCTGTAAAAACTCAATAAAATATATTAAAAAAAAAAAAAGATGAGGAAATTAAGGCAGACTACACCGTATCATAACCATGTGTTTGCGGGTCCAATTCCCCTTCCAGTATTTTGAGTTTTCTGAAACCATGTTTTGTCTATTTTTGCATTCTCCCACCCAACTGGTTCTGTTTTACTCAACCGACGCTGGTCTCCTGAGCTCCTCCTGTGTGTCAGAAGCCCCCCACCTGGGCCATGGCTACCACACAGCGGGCCCCCCATGTCCATGTCCTAACCTCCCATGTGAAGTTAGTCCTTAGATGTATGTCCTTAAGTAACGTAGGTCCCGAAATTGGGAGACATTTGTCAGATAAAACTGTCACTTCGGGCTGAAACGGGTGTGGCTCAGTGGATAGAGTGTCAGCCTGCGGACTGAAGGGTCCCGGGTTCGATTCCGGTCAAGGGCATGTATCTTGGTTGCGGGCACATCTCCAATAGGGGGTGTGCAGGAGGCAGATAATCGATGTCTCTCTCTCATCGATGTTTCTAATTCTCTATTCCTCTCCCTTCCTCTCTGTAAAAAATCAACAAAATATATCTAAAAAAACAAAACAAAACAAAACAAAAAAAAGCCTGTCACTTCGGGAACTTGGCCGTGGTTCCCATCAAGCAGCCAGGCCGAGGATGCAAACGTCTCAAAGGAAGGACCGCAGTGTTGTTCCCAGAGGGGCTCCCTGCACCCAGACCCCCACCACACGGACCGTGAGGAAGGCCGGGGGCGGCATATCCTTTGGCTAAAGAAGCAGATTTTACTAACCCCCCTGGATGCGCTGTGTAACAGAACTGAGTGCCAAAACAGAGCTCGGAAAGGTGAAGAGGGCAAGGAGGAAAAAGGAATAGGCACCAAATAATAAAGAGAGGGATTAAGATGGAAACAGGAGTGAAAGGAGAGAACTGAGAGACAGACCTACACGGGGTGGGAAGGCCAGATGGAATGGGTAAGGAGGCGCCCAGATTAAGGAAGCCTACTGGATCTAGCAGCCTGTTGGGTGAAATTCAAAATATATATATATATTTTTTAAATATATTTTATTGATTTTTCACAGAGAGGAAGGGGAAGGGATAGAGAATTAGAAACATGGATGAGAGAGAGACATGGATCAGCGGCCTCCTGCACGCCCCCTACTGGGGATGTGCCCGCATCCAGGATACATGCCCTTGACTGGAATCGAACCTGGGACCTTTCAGTCCGCAGGCCGACGCTCTATCCACTGAGCCAAACCGGTTTCAGCAATTTTTTTTTTTCTCAAAGACTCTTTTTTCTATCTTCCACCATGAGCCAATTGCAAACGGAGAGAGTGAATCCGATCATGTTCGGTGAAGGAAGAAAGGTTTCTCGAGAGCCCAGGAAAGCCAGACCACATGTCCAGTGCTAATGGAAAGCCAGAGTCTCGAGCACGGACAGATCCTGGGGATAAAGGTGCAAGACCAGAGAACTGGGTGGCTCCACGCATGCGGATGATGGGAAATCATGTCCCGAAGAGACAGGGCTGTGGAAATGGAAAAGCTAGCTGCAGATCCAGCCGCGACAAGGTGAGCCAGAATAATCAGGGTCCCGGGGGCCGCGGAGTGGAGGCCCGCAGACACCAGGAGATAAGGTCAGAGGGCGCCTCAGGTGGCTCGGGCATTGGCAGCCCCTTTCAGAGAGCCGGCTCTTCGGAGTCACACGGGAGGCCGGCGAGTTGGAACAAAGAAAGACATTGTAGGGTGTGCTCTGCAGTGGAAGCGACTGGGGCTGCACCCAGGGCCCCCACCCCCAACTCCACGCTCTCATTCTCCCAACGCGTGCCCTCCTTCCCTGGGAAATTGGTCTTACAAAGCCCCCGGCCACCCCACCCATGGACATACACACCATCACCGCCAGGTCAATGTCATTTGCACAGGGGTGGGGAGACTACAAAAGGCCAGCCCCTCATCTTAAGGTGCCACAACTCCTGTGCAACGCATGATCCAGAGCTGCCGATGGGATCAGGCTGAAACCCGGTCCACTGAGACCTCACTCTGCCCGGCCTCAGCCTCACTTGGACACATCACGGCTCCCAAGAGCACTGCCCACCAAGCCATGGGCATCAGAATCCCTGCCTCAGGCCCTGCTGCTAGAACACTCATCCGAGCCTGACCGGCGTGGCTCAGCGGTTGAGCATCAACCTATGAGTAGGAGGTCACGGTTTGATTCCCAGTCAGGGCACAGGCCCAGGGGGTGGGCTCAGTACCCAGTACAGAGGTGTGCAAGAGGCAGCTGACTCGTGATTCTCTCTCATCATCGATGTTTCTCTCTCTCCCCCTCTCTCCCGTCCTCTCTGAAATCAATTAAAAAAATATATTTTTTAAAAGAAAACTCATCATAAGCAGCATTATGACCCTCCTCCTTCATAACCCGTGTCACCATGGTGATTGTACACTTCCTTCTGTGAGTCTCTAATTTCTGCCTCCCTGCCAGAGTATGAATCTCTGGGACCCCCTTTGTTTTCCCAGCACCAACCACAGACACCCACATCCCCTGAATTATATATATATATATACACATATATTTTAATATATTTTATTGATTTTTTACAGAGAGGAAGGGAGAGGGAGAGAGAGTTAGAAACATCGATCAGCTGCCTCCTGCACACCTCCTACTGGGGATGTGTGCGCAACCAAGGTACATGCCCTTGACCAGAATTGAACCTGGGACCTTTTAGCGCAACCAAGGTACATGCCCTTGACCAGAATTGAACCTGGGACCCTTTAGTCCGCAGGCAGATGCTCTAGCCACTGAGCCAAACCGGTTAGGGCTGAAAGTCACCTATTAAACACCAGGAAATCCTCCCCCGGCAGAATGCGTGACCGAAGGTTGTCCACCTGAGCAGATTCAGCAAGCAAACTGCTTCGTTTTAATAACATGGCAGATCCCAAGAGGGACTAACTCATTAAATATCTGGGCCGCGTGCTCCACAAAACTGTAGTGTATGAAAAACGTGAGGCCTGGAGCATTCTGTCATTAATGAGTTTGTTTTCAGTCAGCAGTCAACATGCACGTACAAGGAAGCCACAGGCCATCTCTGCAGAGGGCCCCCTCCTCTCCCTGAGTCATTTCTGGGTGAGCTCTAAGTAATTTCCTGGCCAATCAGCATGTGGCCAGGCTGAGGCCCAGTTTCTGGGAAGACTGTTTCTGTCCGAGCAAACATATGGCCTTCAGAAATCATCCTCCCGGGTGGGGCCTCGTGCCCACAGGTGTTTGTACAATGGAGGCGAGACAAGGTGCATTTAACCAGGGAGAGGCTGCCAACTCACTCTGCACCGCCCCACGGCCGCCTAATGACAGGCCGATATGACAGACCTCTGTGGAAGACACCAGCCAACGCCACAGTGCAGATGCCCCAATGTGTACTGTGCTTATCACTCACTTTTTAAAAAATGTCTTAATTGACTTTTAGAGAAGGAGGAAGGGAGAGGGTTAGAGAGAAACATCAATGGGAGAGGAAAAGGAGTTTGATACTTTTTAAAGTACTGTATTTTCTGGCGTATGACTTTTTAACCCAGGAAAATCTTCTCAAAAGTCGGGGGTGGTCTTTTAAACCAGGTGTCATCTTATAGGGTGAGTATATCCCAAACTCTATATTTTAACTGGAAAAGTTGGGGGTCGTCTTATACACCAGAAAATATGGTATATTTATTTCCTTACTAGAGGCCTGGTGCATGAAATTTGTGCACAGGGGAGGGGAGAAAGAAGGTGTATGTCCATTAGTTCAGCCTGCACCCTCTCCAATCTGGGACCCCTTGAGAGATGTTCGACTGCCTGTTTAGGTCTGGTGGGATCAGGCCTAAAGAGGAAGTCGGACATCCCTCTCACAATCCAGGACTTCAGGCTCCAAATCACTCACTTCCCTGCCTGCCTGACTGCCCCTAACCACTTCTGCCTGTCAGCCTGATTACCCCTAACCACTCCCCTGCCAACCTGATCAATGCCTAACTGCTCCTGTGCTGGCCCGATTTTCCCCAACTGCCCTTCCCTGCTGGCCCGGACATCCCTAAGTGCCTTCCCCTGCAGGCCTGGTCACCCCTAACTGCCCTCCCCTGCAGGCCTAGTCATTCTCAATTGCCCTCCCCTGCTGGCCCAGTCACCCCAAACTGTCCTCCCTTGCCAGCCTGGTCACCCCCAACTGCCCTCCCCTACAGACCTGGTCACCCCCAACTGCCCTCCCCTGCAGGCCTTGTCACCCCTAACTGCCCTCCCCTGCAGGCCTGTGTCACCCCCAACTATCCTCCCCTGCAGGCCTGGGTACACCCCCAACTGTCCTTCTTTGCAGGCCTGGGTCCCCCTCCTCAATTGTCCTTCCCTGCAGGCCTGGTCCCTCCCAACTCCCTTCCTCTGCTGACCTGATCACCCACAACTGCCTACCTCTGCTGGCCATCTTGTGATGGCCATCTTGTGTCTACATGAGAGTGGCCATCTTTGACCACATGATTGTGGCCATCTTGTGTGTTGGAGTGATGGTCAATTTGCATATTGCTGCTTTTTATATAGTATTCTTTTTCCAGCATGATCAGGAAGTCCTATACACCAACATTTATGACTTTTTTTTCCTTTTTTTTTATTTAAAAAAAATAACATTTATGACTTTTGAAAGCAACTCCGAATCCTATCAGTTGAGGTTTAACTCCACGTGAAAGTCATTTTGTGTCAGCCATACTTCCAGAGCACATCCCTCTGCTGATGCTGTGCCATTTTCGCCCAATAAGAAAGAAGTGAATACGTGAATCGTTCATCGCATGCTGGGAAAGAGAGCGGTACCAGGAATAATCACATCCTCCGTGCGTTCTGAATAAGAACAAAACTGCCAAAAATTACCGCCTCGGCGGAGAAGCCAGTGTTGTTCATAATTACCGCCATCGAAAGAGAAAATTCCAGGGTGAATATCCCTATTTACTCCAATTGTCTTGGTGAGTCACCACGTCTCGCCCATATGAATGGGAGATAGAAGAACTAATTGACGATCAGCATGTTGCCAACGCTTTGCTGCTCACAGCCCGAGAAGGAAGACGCCTGAGCCTGCGCTTTGAGGTGATTCATGCTTAGAAGGAGCAGAGACCTCTGGCTGCCAGTTACCTTTCTCCTGGCACCTGACTGCTCGGGAGGGTGGTAAATGCCAGTGCGGCTCCACCCCAGGCAGTGGAAATCATGCATTTGTTAGAATTCCTTGACAGGCTTTATGGCCAACAGATGGCTCCTGCATTATTCATAGGTGTAATATGGTAAACGGTAGCAAAACCTCTGACCCGGTTTTCTTCCCAGCCGGGAGCCCCGTCTGTGCATACAGCACGGGGTGCCTGTCACAGGAGTAAGAACGTCTTTCAAAATCAGTGTACTTTGGGGCCCGTGTCCCCAGGACCCTGAAGGTGCAGATTTCTTTCTTTCTTTCTTTCTTTCTTTCTTTCTTTCTTTCTTTCTTTCTTTCTTTCTTTCTTTCTTTCTATTAAATATATTTTATTGATTTTTTACAGAAAGGAAGGGAAAGGGACAGAGAGTTAGAAACATTGATAACAGAGAGACATCGATCAGCTGCCTCTTGCACGCCCCCTACTGGGGATGTGCGCGCAACCAAGGTACCTGCCCTTGACCAGAATTGAACCTGGGACCCTTCAGTCCGCAGACTGATGCTCTATCCACTGAGCCAAACCGGTTTCGGCCAGATTTCTTTCTTGCAAAGACAACAGATTCCCTTGGAACCTTCTCTGAGATGAAACCGAGAGATATTTCCATTGGTTTTTCTATTTGACTTATAATCTGAATCACGCTTATAAATAAAGTGTAACAATCAATACTATCTTTATACACTCTTATCTATAGACTCTATTATCTGTAAAGCCTCCCTGGCAAACCTAAATATTATAGAGGAAGAGAAATTACAGATGTGGGCACAGGTATTATATCGCAATGCTATGAACTGCCTAATACGGTTGATACACAATCACATCAAATTATAGTAAAAGATGAAGTCAGGCAGTGCGCATTCGTCTCAGTTTCTCGCCTCTGATCCCAAATCTTTGGGCCATTTTCTCTGCTCTTTACATTTTCCATCATAAGGTAAGTAGGCGGGATATGGCATTCAAACTGGGGTAGTTTACTAGTGTTCTTCCTTCTCTCCAGCAAGTAGGTGGGAAAACGTGGAAAGACAGGTACATGCCCTTGACTGAGAATCGAACTCTCGCCCCTTCAGTGGGCGGGTGGACACTCTTAACCACTGATCCACACCGGCTAGGGCATGCCTTTCAGTCTTTTTAATCCCAACTAATGGCGGCCCACGGCTATGATGAGAAGTGGTACCTCGAGATACGAGTGCCCTAACATGAGAATTTTGAGATACGAGCCGTCGAGCGAGCGATTTTTGCTTTGAAATACGAGCAACATTTGAGATACGAGTAATGGCGCGGATCAGCCAGCTGCACACGACCCACCAGTTTACCGCGACTCGAGCGTCTCATAGTTTCCCACGCCTCAAGGTTACGGAACGAATTAAACGCGTATCTCGAGGTACCACTGTACATCTCTCCCAGCAGAATAGGAAAAAGCGCCTTGCTGAAGAAGCCAGTTACACACCTAGACATGATGCCATTGAACTAAAAGATGCTGGTGGGTGGCCCTCTGACATTAGGTACCTCAAGTAGCAATGGAAGGGCGACTTCAAAATCCCAATCCGTAAACATGATTGAAATAAGAGTGTGGTGGCTGATCTTGTTCTGCAAAGCCCGTGCCTCACCCATCCAGATCGAGTATCCAGATTCAGCACGTCCTCTCCCTGCTTGAACCCCCAGAACACGGGAGGCAAACGGGCTTTGACTGGTAGGGCTCTCCAATGACTCTCTCCAGGGTGATAAACGCCAGCTGATCTCTTCTTGTTTCTCTACCCTTTCCCTTTGCCGGCTCTTCTAGTTGGATCGCAGTGACCTCAGTCAGCCACTTCAGATCCTTTCTGAAGAAAGACTGAGATAGAATGCAGCCAGTAAATATCCGCCAGGGAAATGGGAGTGAGGGGGGCCTGGGATCCCTGAGTCTCCTGATACCATTCCCTTTCCACAGACATGCACGTCTAACCTCTTACACACACACACACACACACACACACACACACACACACACACGCCGAAACCAGTGTGGCTCAGTGGATAGAGCGTCGGCCTGCGGATTGAAAGGTCCCAGGTTCGATTCCGGTCAAGGGCATGTACATCCCCAGTGGAGGGCGTGCAGGAGGCAGCTGATCGATGTCTCTCATCGATGTTTCTAACTCTCTATCCCTCTCCTTTCCTCTCTGTATAAAATCAATAATATATATATATATTAAAAAAAAAATTCAAGAACTGCCTGAAAAAGAAAACATGTGGGAAACATGAGAACTGATTTCCTTGACTGCAACCCTGGACGCCATGTTCTGAGATGTTTTTCAGCAGCTAGATTTCCTCCCAGAATCCAGCATGCCAGGTCTGCCAGATAAACAGTTTGGGCTCAGGGGGTCGTTAGGGAAACGTGTGTGTATGCGTTGACTTGAGCGAGGAGAGGAAACCGCTGCGGTGGAGAGATTGCCAAGCGTGACATGAAAAGCACAGCAACAATCAAGGGGACACGTCTCCCGCCTCTGAGGCTCCTGCCTGCACAGCACACCCCGGCTTTCCAGCAGGAAGATGCAGTCCGCAACTCGCCTCCTAAGACAGGCGGCTGTGTGAAGCCAGCCCTGACTCAGGTGGCTTATGTAAGCCCCCCTTTAAGGCAGCGGCTGCCTCTGTCTGGATTCCCTCATTAGCAGCCTCTTATGCCTCGCCCACCACATGGTGCCCTGGAAGACTCAATCCCCGCTAAGTTGTGACTTAAAAACCACACACACACAACCCATGGACAGGGGGTGGGCCAACGTGGGTTTACAGCCGCGAGTGTGTGAAACGCAGAGTGTTCTCTTCTGAGTTAATAAAGTGACTGTGATAACCATTACCTGTATGTCTTTTTCCATCTGAATAATTATAAAACTCCTTTCCACCGAACCCGGTGTGGCTCAGTGGATAGAGCGTCGGCCTGCAGACCGAAAGGTCCCAGGTTCGGTTCCGGTCAAGGGCATGTACTTCGGTTGCGGGCACATCCTCAGTAGGGGGCGTGCAGGAGGCGGCTGATCAATGTCTCTCTCTCCTCGATGTTTCTAACTCTCTATTCTTCTCCCTTCCTCTCTGTAAAAAATCAATAAAAAATATAAAAAATAAATAAAAAATAAAAAGAGTAACTCCCCTGGAAAAAAATAAAATAAAACTCCTTCCCCCACCCCTATCTGTGGTGCCAATTGCATTAAACGGATATAACATATGAGCTAGCACGCATAGGTGAGTTGGTCTGCAGGTGCATGCTGTCTTTTCATATATCATTCCTCTGCAAAGCCGTATGGATTTCTCCAAGTTCTGTTCGGTGGGTGAGGAACGGAGAGCAAGTCAACCTGCTCCTGAACGACAAATGCGATGATGAGGGAGATAAAGGGGGGGAAGCACAATCCTGTTGTGGCCAGCCAAAACCAGTTGGCTGCATGCTATTGTTAAACGTTGCCTCCTCCATTGAAATGAACTACTTGCCTTATTCACCGGGCTCCTGTTTTTTACCAGAGGGTCTCAGCAATGAATGCTCAATGAGAAGTGACTCCCACTTTTGCTATGATGGCTGACTGGGAGGAAGATGGGGTGGGGGTGCAGGAATGAATGGGGGAGGAGGAAGAGGAGAAACTGAACTGTGATCATGATGTGGGATTAGTGGGTTTCACGTTTCCCTAACTTCTCAGACCCAAACTCACTGACTCTCAGATGTCCCCTGGGCTGTGCTGGGGACTGGGATGGCAAGCCACTGTCACATCCATTGCTGGCCCCATTTTTGCCATAAATCATGCCAAGACCAAAACAACGAACAGCCTGCCTGGAGACTGGGAATGGGAGGTGTGTGGGGGCACAGGGAACTGACACCTGTTCCCGCTCGGTCCCCTGGACCCAACAGTCCTCTTTCCTATTTTTTTATACCTGGGATCAGGAGTGCTCAGGTCAGCCCGCTCACATTGGTAGACCAAGGAGGACAAAGACAAAACTCAAAAAATAAAATAAATATCAAAAGAAGTTGTTTGGGGCCGAAACCGGTTTGGCTCAGTGGACAGAGCGTTGGCCTGCGGACTGAAGGGTCCCAGGTTCAATTCCGGTCAAAGGCATGTATTCTGGTTGCAGGCACATCCCCAGTAGGGGGCGTGCAGGAGGCAGCTGATCAATGTTTCTCTCTCATCAATGTTTCTCTCTCCCTTCCTCTCTATAAAAAAATCAATAAAATATATTTAAAAAAAACACACAACAGTTGTTTTGGGACTCTGGAAATGGATCAAAGGCACAGAGCAAATTGGAAGCATTTATTCAGATAAAACTATTGAAACCCAGGTAAGAACAGTGTGGGGGAGGGGAGGGGTGTATTTTAGCTTGGGGCTACTCACTCTACCCACTTCCGCATCACACTCCCCTCTCACAACAGACAGTTGGTAGTTTTACCAGGGTGAGGCAAGTTATGAAAATCTGCAGTTTTGTTTTGTTTATTTGTTTGTTTTTAATATATGTTTTTATTGCTTTCAGAGAGGGAGACAGAAATATCAATGATGAGAAAGAATCAGTGATCGGCTGCCTCCTGCATGCCCCCTACTGGGGATCAAAACTGCAACCCAGGCATGTGCCATGACCCGGAATCGAACCCATTACCTCCTGGTTCATATGTCAACACTCAACCATTGAGTCACCCCAGCCAGGCAAAACCTGCAGATTTGCTGTCAAAGAAAGTGCATTAGATTTGGAGCAGCGCACAGAAAAACTTTATGCTTCTGGGCACTGTCAGAAAGAGCAACAATTTCAAAAGCAAAAGGATGGGGAATGACCAAGAGGCTCACATGCTGTTTGGGACAAACAGGTCAGCTGACAAGATAGAGATTACCAGGGGGGTCTGGGAAGAGATACAGCCACAGTGGGTTGTAATCGGCTTCCATATATCCCTGGGGTCTGGAAGACTGTGCTAGGTGCAAGGCTGCATACACACTCAAGAGAGATTGGAAAGGTCCCCAACTCTTCCCATATTCTTGTCAACCAAGAATTCAATATCCAGCAAAACTATCCCTTCAAAAAATGAAGGCGAAATAAAGACATTCCCAGAAATAAACATTGGGAGTATTCATTGCTACCAATTCTTCCCAAACTCATTCAGAAAACAGAGGAAGAAGGAATGGTTCCTAGCTCATTCTAAGAGGTCAGTATTACCCTGATACCAACACTACCCAAAGAAATAATGATTAAAGAAAACTACTGACCAATATCCCTCAGGAATATAGACACAAAGATCCTCAACGAATTTAACAAACCAAGTCCAGGTACATGTAAAAGGATTATATACCATGATTAAGTGTGACTATAACTTCTGAAAATCCACTAAAGCATTATATAGAAAGGAACAAAAATGTATGGTCATATTAATAGGTGCAGAAAAAAGATTTCACCAAATCCAATATTCTTTCATGATAAAAACTCTCAATAAGCTAGGAATGGAGAACATTAGTCATGATAGCCCCATAATCCATGAGCAAATGGATAAACAACATGAGGTACATCTCCCCAGTAGAATGTTACGCAGCAATAAAAGGGAATAAATTAGTTATGTATGATACAACATGGATTAACTCAAAATAGTATGCTGAATGAAAGGAGCCATGTGCAAAAGACTACATATAAATTGCATGATTCTAGGTATGTGAATTGTCCAGAAAGGGAAAATCTACAGAAACAATAAGCAGATTATTAGTTGCCCGGGGGGCTGAGGTGGGAAAAGACAATGAATGCAAATGGTCACTAGGATCTTTGGGGAGTTATGAAAATATTCTAAAATTGGATTGGAGTGATGATTGCACAAATCTATACATTTACTAGAAATCACTGAATGGCACAACGAAAGTGGGTTAGTTTAGGGCATGTAAATTATATCACCATAGAGATGTTTAAAAGGAAAAACATCCCAATGACTGAAAAATGATGAGTTTTTTAAAAACATGATGATGATGATGCCGAAACCGGTTTGGCTCAGTGGATAGAGCATCGTCCTGTGGACTGAAGGGTCCCAGGTTCGATTCTGGTCAGGCAGGGGCACATACCTTGGTTGCGGGCACATCCCTAGTGGATGGTGTGCAGGAGGCAGCTGATCGATGTTTCTCTCTCATCGATGTTTCTAACTTTCTCTCTCTCCCCCTTCCTCTCTGTAAAAAAAAAAAATCAATAAAGTATATTTAAAAATAAAATAAAATAAAAACATGATGATGAAAACCTCCTCTGAGACCATGAGAGAAGTGTTTTCAGTGGAGGAGAGAACTTTGTCTCTACCTTCTAGATCACTCAGCGATGGTCCACAGCCGGGTCTGCAAACTCTGCCAGGTGGCCACATGAGGCCCACCAACTGTGTTTGTATGGCCCATGAGTAAGGAATGGATTTTACATGCTTTAATGGCTGAGAAAAAGAACACCCCAGGATATTTCCTGACATGTGAAAATTAATGAAATTCTAGATTGAACGGCCTGTAAATGAAGTGAACTGAAACATAGCCATGCTCATTTGTTTACATATTGTCTTACGGCTATTTTTTTGCCAAGAGGCAGAGGTGAGTAGGTGTCACCGAAAACTCAAGGCCTGCAAAGCCTAAAATATTTACTATAGCGCCCTTTAAAGAAACAGCTTGCTGACCCCCGTTTTAAGTACAGCTTCTCCATGCTGAATACACACTAGCTTTACATGGGAGCTTTAAAAAAATATTTTCAACTGAATTCCACCCCCCATTTCCCCACCCCATCCTGCCTCCCAACTAATTACAGGGCAATCTTTGGACAATCTAGTTTTGAAAAAGCTCTCTAGGTGATTCCAGTGTTTCATTAAGAATCACTGTTCTAGAATCTAGATGATCCATGGAGTTAAGATGAGGGGGCTTGAGTTTGATTTTAATATACTGACATCACCTCAAGTTTTGAAAAGGTAGTAAACAAAACAACTTCAGATCAAGGACCTAACTCCGAATCACTGGCAGGTTAAATGGACCTGTCTGTGACAAAACTAGCTTGTTTTACTGTCTCCAAAGAGAAGGGACATATGGCCACTGTCCCTCTGTCAGTGTTTCCCACATACATTAATTTTCACACGTCATGAAATATCCTTAATTGACTGGATCATAATAACCAGTCTCTCTATGCCAGAGCATTCCAGAAGGAGGGTTTCCGAGAAGAGCATAAACCTGAAAACAAAAAGATATAATTGGAAATAACATAGAATGCCAAGGTTTTTGATGATTCCACCGCTTTTACTTATTTTAGATTTATGTATTGTGTAGCCCAGGGTACACAATAACTGTTGGGAAAATAAGTAAAAATGGATGACAAACAGCATACATGGTAGGTTAAATATGGCCACTACCCTGTTTCCCCGAAA
>JAAGEH010000143.1:2520668-2543452 GCA_011751065.1 Lasiurus cinereus
ATTACTAAAAGTTCCAAAAAGAATAGAACACACAAGTGAAAATGGTTAATATAATGGAGTGCCTTTGATAAGGAAGCAAAGGGAAGAAATCTTAATAATCAAGGTGGTTATGTGGAAAATTATCTAATTCATCCGTCCATTAATTCACACACACATGGAATATCTACCACATGCAAAGAAAGTGCTAAGCTATGGTCATCCTTTTAAGGTCATACTTTCAAAAGCACAAGTTAAAGATGGAAGAACTCAAATTTTTTGGAAAATACACGCTAAAGATAAAATAACATAAAAAATAAATGGCAGAGCCCCAGCTGACTTGGCTCAGTGGATAGAGCGTCAGCCTGTGGACTGAATGGTCCCAGGTTTAATTCTGGTCAAAGGCATATGCCCGGTTTGTGGGCTCAGTCCCCAGTAAGGGACATGCAGGAGGCAGCCAATCAATGATTCTCTCTCATCATTGATGTTTCTATCCCTCTTCTTCTCCCTTCCTCTCTAAAATCAATAAAAATATATTTAAAAAATAAATAAATGGCAGAGATCTAGGATCCCACATAAGAATATTTACAGAAAATCTCAGGATGAGCTAAGACGTTCAAAATAACTTGTCTGAAATTATGTTCCAATAGAAATAAGAAACAAAGTGATACTGCCAGGGCAGATGGTGTAATGCTAGGTAACAGATGCTAGTAGGAAATTCAGAACTCTTCAACATACTTTTCTTCTGCCATCTTCTCCACTGAAGAGAGAGACTAAATTCCAGTTAAAATAAGAAACTGAAAAAAAAAAGAAAGAAACTGGAACCCAAGACAAGAGATAACATTAGTTAAAACAAAAAAGCACACAGGGAGCCTGATACTGACATCAAATTGCCCACCTGAGCCACATCACCTCAGGGGGTGCAGAAAGAACATGGAAATGTGGTCACAAACCACTGTCAATGGTCTCTGAGGAGAGGCTCGAAGAGCTCTGATTCAGGTCAATAGTACAGGGGTACCTTGAGATACGAGTGCCCTAACATATGAGATTTTTGAGATATGAGCCTCGAGCGAGCAATTTTTGCTTTGAAATACGAGCAACAGTTGAGATACGAGTCATCGAGCGGATCGGCCGGCTGCACACGAGCCACCAGTTTACCGCGACTCAAGCGTCTCATAGTTTCCCACGCCTCAAGGTTACGGAACGAATTAAACTCGTATCTTGAGGTACCACTGTATTCCACTTTTCCAAAGAGAGCAGGTAGGTTCTGTTTAAATACAAAAAATGAAAGCAATGCCTGATAAAACTCTAGACAGGCAGTTAATGAAACAGGTGGCTAATAGGCACTTGGGAAAGAAGCAGATTCTGAGGCGCTAGGAATCATCAAAACGTGTGGCATTTTATATAGCAACTAGAGGCCCGGTGCATGAAATGTGTGCACTTCAGGAGTGGGGGTTCCTTAGTCCGGATTGCAAGAGGGTGAAGGCCAGGCCGAGGGACCCTAACCGTGCACAGATTTTGTGCCCCAGGCCTCTAGTTAATAACTAATACAAGGATAAACTCTGTGCTTCATGTATTCACAACTGTAAACCTACTTTGCCCTCCCCTGTATTGTAAGTCAATCTCAGCAAGACATCTGACCAAGTTCCTTGTAATATGTTTTGAGAGAGGATAAAATCTGCAAGCTGGATAATGGGATGGAAAAGGAACTTCATCTTCTCTTGAATGTCTCAAAAGCATCTCAAATTCAACTTGTCCACAGCAAAAGCATGAACTGTCCCTTCAAACCTGGCTCTCTTTAAGTATTCCTCATCTCAGTGAGGTTTCTTGTGCCCTCTTGACAGATACTCTTCAAATGCTTCCTCTATGATCCCATATTGAATCCACCATCAAAGCCCACCAATTTTATTCTGAACTAGCTCTCGGCACATTGAAGGCATAGCTCCTCTGCTGTTGATGATCAAATGTCATTCTGCTTGTTATTTTGAAATCTCTCTCTTATCTCTGGCTGCTCTTGAGATCTTCTGTTTGTCTTTGGTGTTCTGCCACTTCACTAAGGTGAATCCAGATGTCGATTGATGTACCCTGCTTGGAAATTGTTGGCTTCATGAAAATCTCGATTGGAATCTTTCATCAGTTGTTGGAAATATCCAGCCAAAAAAATCTCTTCAAATATGGTCTCCATCCTATTCTTTCTCTCTTCTGCCTCTGGAACTCTGGTGAGACCTCCTCACCCCCTCCTTCCTTCGACTCTGAAGCTCTCCTTCATTCTCTCATCTCCATTTCCCTCTACTGCATTCTAGGCTTTAAGAATTCATCTAGCCGAAACCGGTTTGGCTCAGTGGATAGAGCGTCAGCCTGCAGACTGAAAAGTCCCAAGTTCAATTCCATTCAAGGGCATGTACCTTGGTTGTGGGCACATCCCCATTAGGGGGTGTGCAGGAGGCAGCTGATCGATGTTTCTCTCTCATCAAAGTTTCTAACTCTATCTGTTTCCCTTCCTTTCTGTAAAAAAATCAATAAAATATTTTTTTAAAAAAAGAATTTATCCAATTCTCTTTCAAGCTGTGTTTAATTTGTTATGTAATACATTGATTAGGGTTTTAGTATAAGTCAATATGTATTTCATCTAATGAGTTCTTTTCATCTTGAAGTTTTTGTTCTTTTATTCACTTTGATATTTGCCTGATTTCTTTAGCAGAGTAAGCATTATTTTATACTGCTCTAGGTGTTAGGTATAAAACAGTGAGCAAAACCGGTCTTTGCCCCATGGAGTTAATATTCCAGAGCTACGCTGGCCAATACCAGAGCCACCAGCCATGTGTGACTACTGAGCACTTGTACTGCGGTGAGTCTGAACTGAGATGTACTGTCATTGTAACCGGCTTAAAAAAAAACTAGTACAAAATTGTAAAATATCTCACTGGTAATTTTTATACTGGTTGCATTGTGAAATTCCAATATTTTGGATATACAATGTTAAAGAAAAACATTAAAATTAAATTTTTGTTTCTTTTTGCTCATTTATTTGTATGGCTATTAAAGAATTTAAGTTGAGCCGAGACCGGTTTGGCTCAGTGGATAGAGCGTTGGCCTGTGGACTGAAAGGTCCCAGGTTCGATTCCGGTCGGGGGCATGTACCTTGCTTGCGGGCACATCTCCACTGTGGGGCGTGCAGGAGGCAGCTAATCGCTGTCTCTCTCTCATCAATGTTTCTGACTTTCTATCTCTCTCCCTTCCTTTCTGTAAAAAATCAATAAAATATATTTTTTAAAAAAAAGAATTTAAGCTGAGAATTTTTGAGTCCAGGAGTGACATCATTTTTATAGGATCACCCAGGCTGCTCGGTGGGGAAGTAATTCTAGAAAAGAGACGCTGTGGAGAAACAAGTTGGGGGACAGAAATTCGGGTGAAAGTCCTGCTGTGGGAACCCTGGAGGTCTGTGTGGAGACATTTCAAAGGGGAAGGGGGCGAGGTCTGGTCCCTATGACACTGGACGGAGGAGAGTTTCTGATGACCAGCAAGGGACTTGCTTTGAGGAAGTAAGAAACCTTTGTTGGGTTAAGTCACTCAGACCTTGGGGGTTTACTTGTTATAGCAACATAGCCTGGTATTGCTTACACTAATATAGTTTGTGAGATATAAAGGGACCTGAGCATTCATGCCTGCGTCCTTGGCTTGGCAGCTGCAGAAGTAGGCTCGTAGGGCACACAGGCAGTTACAGGTAAAGTCTGGAAGGGAGGTTGCTGGTGCCCGGTTCCTGGTCTTCTTCTGCCATCTGGCCCCTCAGGTAGCAGAAGACACTTGTGGGCAGATCTTCAGTCTTAGCCCAACCGGCATGACTCCGTGGTTGAGTGCTGATCTGACCCAGGAGGTCAGGGTTCGATTCCAGGTCAGGGCACAGGCCCAGGTTGCAGCTCGATCCCCAGTAGGGAGCATGCAGGAGGCAGCCAATCACTGATCCTCTCCCATCATTGAGGTTGCTCTCTTTCTCTCCCTTTCCCTTCCTCTCTAAACCCAATAAAACTATTTTTTTTTAAAAAAGGAAAGGTTTTCAGACTTACACTGGAATCATAATTTACACCCTGTGATGTTACACATTTACAAAAGTGCTTTTTAAAATGACTGTTAATTGCCCGGTCCTCTGGTGTTCAAATTGAGTCGTGGGGACATTTAATGAGATAGCCACAGGCTCTCAAAAACCTCTCATTTATCATGCTTGCGAGAAGATAGTTAGCATCTGGATAACTTCCAGAGATGCGCCGGTGCTCTAATGGACGCGGTCTGCGAGGGAGCAGGGGTTAGATGTGATGGACTTGTTTCCCGTAACGGCGATTAATTGTCTGGGATTGCCGAACTGACAGGGTGCTGACGCCTGCCAAGGCCTGCTGGGCCCAGGCGAGGCCCGGGCCGGGGAAGGAAGGGAGGGCCAGGGCAGGAGAAGGAGACCGTGGCGACAAACTTCCTGCCGATCCTTTCCTGAGAGGCGTGGCTGCTGCCGTAGCGTGTCCTCGCCTTTCCCCTGTTCAGAAAGGGCACGAGATGCACTTGCTGCCCTAACGGTCTCAATTCCTCGATTGCTGGCCTGGCCTGTGGGGGGCAATCTGCCCGCCCCCAAGAGTCAAGTCTCACTGTTGTAAGGAAATGAGGAAGACCGGCCGGGGGGTGTGGAGGGACCCCTGCAGGGAAGCAAAGCCCCTGGCAAAGCCAGACATGAGGTGTGTGTCTGGTCTGTTATACAGAAACTCCTTGGAGGAAATCTCCAGTTATCAAAGAGGAAAGAACCCATTTTCTTTTACACAAAGTAAAAGCCTTCTATATAACGAAGAGGTAATATGCAAATTGACCCTCCCGCCCTCGCACAAGATGGCCGCCCCCATGTGGTCAGAGATGGCTGGCAGGGGAGGGTAGTTGGATCAGGCCAGCATGGGAGGGCAGTTGGGTGTTACTGGGCATGTCCTGGGAAGTTGGGAGTGACTGGGCCTACAGGGAGTGGAGGACAGTTGGGGGCAACCAGGCCTGCAGGGGATGGCAGTTGGGGGCAATCAGGCCAGCAGGGGAGGACAGTTGGGGGCAATCGGACCAGCAGGGAAGCAGTTAGGTGTTGATCAGGCTGGGAGGGGAGTGCTTAGGGAGGGATCAGGCTGGTTGGCAGGTAGGCAAGCGGTTGGAAGCCAGCAGTCCCAGATTGTGAGAAGGATGTCCTATGGGATCGGGCCTAAAATGGCATTCAGAAATCCCCCAAGGGGTCAGATTGGAGAGGGTGCAGGCTGGGCTGAGGGACACCATCTCCCCCAGCGCACAAATTTCACGCACTGGGCCTCTAGTTGTATTATAATAACTTAGTTTTTCAAGACGTTTCTTTTTCAGAAAGTAAAATGCCTCTGTCCTCAGTGTTCTTTGGACAGTTAAACTGATCCAATGCGTTAACAAGTACTCCTGGTTACATCTCCTTGAAATGGGACCGCCTTGCCTTTCCTCAGTTGGAATAAACATGCCCTACGGCTTATGAAATAACGGTGTGTGGACAGAATGCACCTGGCCAGCATCTCCTCACTGGCCCCTGGGGGCTCTGAGCTGCCACACGGACACGGTGGCATTCACCTACTCCGTTCCTCATCTGCTGCCTCGGCGGGGAGAGGCCACAGGCTGGGGCTCCTTCCTCTGCGCTGGCAGAGCAGGTGAGCCAGCCGGTCACCTGGCCGGGCCCTGAGCCAGCAGAGCCCAGAGCAGTGCGTCTTGCTGGTGGCGTGGAGGGCCTGCCCCAGCTCTGTGACAGGGTCACTCTGAGATGGGGAAGCCCGGTAGGAGTCAGAACTGGGAGATACTGGGAGGGAACCTGGACACTTGTGAAGGGCAGGCGGGGGGCCTGGTGAGATGGGGAGAAATGTAGGGTACAGAGTATCAGTCTCAAAGCTAGAGGGGACCTCCCATGATTTTTTAAAAAGTCACCTTTCTATTTATTTATTTATTTGTTTGTTTGTTTGTTTATTTATTTTTAAATATATTTTATTGATTTTTTTTACAGAGAGAAAAGGAGAGGGATAGAGAGTTAGAACCATCGATGAGAGAGAAACATCCATCAGCTGCCTCCTGCACGCCCCCCACTGGGGATGTGCCCGCAACCAGGATATATGCCCTTGACCGGAATCGAACCTGGGGACCCTTCAGTCTGCAGGCCGACGCTCCATCCACTGAGCCAAACCGGTTTCGGCTCCTTTCTATTTATTATTGACATTATTTATTAACAATGAAAAAATCAAGTATATTAAACCAAAGCTGTTAGATATTCACTCGCTTGCTCTGAAATCATATTGTGACTGTCAGGAGCCTCCTGGACAAATGAGAAGGCAGGGGGTAGGGGTGGGGGGGCGATGGCAGGAGGGGAGAGAAAGGGTGGGGTTCACAATTGTAATAAGGGCCTTAACCCCCAAGGAAGAGCCCAGGTGAGCTAAGTCTGGAGTGAGTGACTAGGATGCTGTGGAGAGTGAGACATAAACGCATTAAGGCAGATCCGTGGGAATACTTCCGGCTCAGAGGTGACAGGGAGGAGCAGGCAGACTTCCTGGAGGAGGCTGCATGCCATCTGTTCCTTGAGAGACAGGCCGGATTGTGGAAGTGGATTGATAGAAAGTTCTGGGCAGCAGGGAGTATCCCGGGCAACAGAATAAGGGTAGACAAGAGGACATGTTTTCTCAAGCCCCCTCAGGACCTGTGGGGGGGGGGGGGTGAGGAGGCGGGGAAGGGAGGGGAGGAAGAAAATACTTTGCCAGGCTGCTGATCACTCTGAGGAGAGAGTGAAATTCCAGGAATGAACCCTGGGCAAAACTCTGTTGTCTTATTTCCAAAATGGGAAACCAAGGTTCTGGAAAGACATGAATAGCTTGCTCTGGCTGCACACAGTGAGGGATAAATTCAAACCCAGGCAGTGGCGCCTCAGAGCTGGGCCAATCGCCAGGGCAGTGCCCTGTCCCTGGCACTGAAAATGGGGGGCACCCGGACGTCCTGTGACAGAGTGGGTGAAATCAGGGCCGCCTTGGAAAATCCGGCACCCGTCCTTGCAAAGACCTGGGGTATGTGCAGGGATGGGGAAGCAGCAGGGTTTAAGCCAGGACAGGGGGAGGGGACGGTTGGGACCTTGCAGGAGTCATTAGCCACAGGTGCCCTGGAGCACTTCAAATAGGGCTTGTCCAACGTGAGATGGAGTCTAAGAGTGTGATCCCCTCCGGATGTCAAAGATCTAGTAGGAAAAAGAATGTCACTCATCCTCTGAATACATGTTTCTATTGAAAACACATGGAAGTGTGATCTACACCACATTTTACATAAAATGTACAATTACAATGACAGTATTTTCCGGCGTATGAGACGACGTTTTAACCCAGGAAAATCTTCTCCAAAGTTGGGGGTTGCCGAAACCGGTTTGGCTCAATGGATAGAGCATTGGCCTGCAGACTGAAAGGTCCCGGATTCGAATCCGGTCAAGGGCATGTATCTTGGTTGTGGGCACGTCCCCAGTAGGGGGCATGCAGGAGGCGGCTGATGATGTCTCTCACTCATCAATATTTCTAGCTCTCTGTCCCTCTCCCTTCCTCTCTGTAAAAAATCAATAAAATATGTTAAAAAAAAAGTTGGGGGTCATCTTATAGGGTGAGTATATCCCAAACTCTATATTTTAACTGGAAAAGTTGGGGGTCGTCTTATACGCCCAGTTGCCTTATACGCGGGAAAATACGGTAATTTTGTCTGGTTCTTTCTTTTTGAAAATGCGACTGCTAAACACACTTGATAGATTCGGCTCACGTTCTGTTTTTATCGGACAGCACGGTGCGGAAAGCTAAGGTGAGGCAGTTTGGAATTTACAGCACGAAGCAGTAAAGCTTTCTGGTTCACTGTTTGGAGCTAGTCCTTTCTCTCAGAGGTGTTTAGGAATCTGAAGCATCCAGCCAAAGTCTCAGTGACCTCAGCTGTACTGGCCTTTGCTATAGTATTGTCCACTCTTGTCCTGTGAAGGTGGTCCCAGGACAATACGCTGGCATTGGCTGTAACATACAGATTAGGAAGGAAAGCACAGGAGTCGTGTCAAAGTCACCGTGGAGATGTTGTGCGTCTCAGGGCAGAATCAACCCTTGGATGTTCCTCTGAAGCAGTGGTTCTCAACCTGTGGGTCGCGACCCCTTTGAGGGTCAAATGACACTTTCACAGCGGTCGCCTAAGACCATCGGAAAACACAGGTATTTACATTATAATTCATAACAATAGCAAAATTACAGTTATGAAGTAGGGTTAGGGGTCACCACCACATGAGGAGCTGTATTAAAGGGTCGCGGCATTAGAAAGGTTGAGAACCACTGCTCTGAAGTTAACAGTTGGTCAAGTATGTCACGGCCTTTGAAATAATGGGTTGAGTTTAGGATGACCTCGGATTTACACTTTTTATACTCTCTCTGGCACCATGACATTGTAAGCTACCACCTACTTGCCCGTAGGGGTCTGTCTTGACAAATGGCCAGGGAGGGGTTGATGCTGCCAGTTTACTGTGATGTAGAAAAAAAGAGAAGGATGCTAATTCTCTTCACTTCTAAATCTGCGGTTACTCACGGGCAGATTCTGCATTCTGGAAACATTCTTCCCAGAACCCCCGAGTCTTTAATCACCATTTTTTTACTGGGTTGCCTTTGTGGTTCGAAGTTCCTGATCCTGTTTACTTTTCCACGGTCAACGCCAGAGGTTCAACCCTGCTGGGCTCTGATAAAACTTCTGTGGCACCAGTTCTTGGCATGATCGCCATGTCTCAGACCCCTGGCTGCAGAAGGCCTTGCTTTGGCAGGAGGTGTACAAAACACTTGGGACTTGAAAGAGAATGAGAAGTTTTGTTTTGCTTTTACAGCAGGTCCGAAAGCACCTTTCTTCAGCCACATGAACTCAGGCATGTACCGTGTCGTTGAGCCAGAAACGATCTGAAACGCAGTGTGATGGGCACAGATGGACAGCGTGGAAGCCTGAGTTTCGCCTTCTTCCTTGCCCCGGTGTTGGGATTCTGGCTTCCTCGTTCCCAGGAACTTCTTCAGTTCTTAGAAACAGGCCCTGCCTTCGTGGCCAGAAGCCAACAGGCCCTTCTCCTGGTCCAGTCTCCAAGCTGAGACCTTCCTGTGGAAATTCCTCAACCACCTCCCTGATTCTTGAGGTGACTTATAACCAGCTCCTTCTCCCAGATGGGAGAGTCTTGCTCTGGATAGAGGTCCCTTTTTTGGGAAACCATATTAGGGCTTGAATCCCCAGAAAAGCTGGGCCCCAGCAGAGGAGGGAAGTTGGGGGCAAGCGGGCCTGCAGGCAAGGGCAGTTTGGGGGGACCCAGGCCTGCAGGGGAGAGCAGTTGGGAGGGACTAGGCCTGCAAGGGAGGGCAGTTGGGGGTGACCAAGCCTGCAGGGAAGGGCAGTTAGGGGTGACCAGGCCAGAAGAGGAGGGAAGTTGGGGGCAACTGGGCCTGCAGGAAAGGGCAGTTGAGGGGGACCCAGGCCTGTAGGGGAGAGCAGTTAGGAGTGACCAGGCCTGCAGGGAGGGCAGTTAGGAGTGACCAAGCTGGCAGGGGAGCAGTTAGGCATCATCAGGCTGGCAGGGGAGTGGTTAGGGGTGATCCGACTGGCAGGCAGAAGCAGTTAGGGACAATCAGGAAGGCAGGCAGGCGAGCAGTTGGGAGCCAGCAGTCCTGGACTGAGAGAGGGATGTCTGACTGCCCGTTTAGGCCCAATCCTAGTGGGACATCACTGACTGCCCGTTTAGGCTGGATCTCACTAGGATTGGACCTAAACAGGCAGTCGGACATCCTTCAAGGAGTCCTACATTGGAGAGGGTGCAGGCTGGGCTGAGGGATACCCCCCCAGGCTGGGCTGAGGGATACCCCCCCACCCAGTGCACAAATTTTATGCACTGCGCCTCTAGTGATATCACATGAATGCATCTTAATCTAACCATCCCTTGATTATTGGCTATTTGGGTTGTTCGTGATGTTTATGGCATACAGAATGCTGCAGTGAACATCTCTGCATTCCACACAATGTCTCCTCCATCCAGTCTCCCTCCTTAAAATCCATTCTGAAAACTGGAGCGACGGGCTGCACTGTGGGAAAGGACACGTTTCCAGGCTACGGAGACACTACCGCGTTGCTCTCCAGAGGGTCCCGCCAGCCACCCTTCCAGTGTTTGCTCCTTCTGGAAGCCGTGGGCAGCAGCCAAGTGAACACGCCCTGTGCTGCGCTCTTTGTGGCAAGAGCTCTGTTTGTCTTCGAGTGAGCAAACAGAGCCGAGGTCCTCGGGCAGCGACACACAGCTAGCAGCCCCGTGGGCTCAGGACCTCTCTGTCCACTCAGGATGGAAAATGGGTAGTCAGCGCGGGTCAGAATGACAAGAGAGCCACGTCCCTGGAATATTTTAAAAATATTTTTAAAAGATGTATTTAATTGCAGTTGGCGAACAATATTCTATTCGCTTCAGGAGTATAACCCAGTGGTTAAACATTTATATTAATACTAAGCGGTCACCCGATCACTGTGTACCAGGCACGGAAGGCGCCAAGGACCACCGCTAACCGGAAACAGTAAGTGCCGGACACTGCGCCAGAATAAACGTTGTTCTACGAACCCCGCTGAAACCCTGCATTTTACTTATCCCCTACCCTGTTTCCCCAAAAGTAAGACATCCCCCCAAAATAAGATCTACTTCCAGTTTTGCTTCTCACTGTAATATAAGGCATCCCCCCGAAAATAAGACTTCCCCTATAATAAGGCCTCCCCTAAACATAAGGCCTCTCCGGAATAGAAGGCCCCTGAAACTACCATATGGTGTCTGACTCCTGATTTAAAGAGACCTTGCCCTGCCTGAACAGCTCCAGCTGCGCTGCGGCCCATCAGTGAGCTGCATCTCGTTAAATTTTGGGCATCAATTGCTCTGATGGCTGACCACCATCTGTGACAACATGCTCATTTGTCTGACATTTTTATAAGCCCTACCCTTTTTTTAAAAAGTATATTTTATTGATTTTTTTTTTTTTTTACAGAGAGGAAAGGAGAGGGATAGAGAGTTAGAAACATCGATCAGCTGCCTCCTGCACACTCCCTACTGAGGATGTGCCCACAACCAAGGTACATGACCTTGACCGGAATCGAACCTGGGACCCTTCAGTCTACAGGCCGACGCTCTATCCACTGAGCCAAAATAAGCCCTGCCCTTTAGTTTACTATCAGTAAAGCTTGATGGTGGCCCTATCCAATGAGGAGAGACCAGGGCCAGCCACCTCACCACTGTTTCAGTTCCTGTTTGCGAAGCAGAGGTCCTGTTTTGAGAGCTGATCTTGGGGCTCGAGTGGCAGTAAGAGCCCCCCTGTGCAGCTAGGAAGTCTCCGGTGACGGCAGCTGACTTGGGCCGGGCCAGGGGCCACACAGTTCTGCTGGTTGCAGGGCCCGTGCCTCGTGCTTGGGGTGGGAAAACGCCTCCTTCGTTGAGTTACCCAGTAGGAGACCACTGTCCTATGAGATCAGTGCATTCCCTGGGAATTACCTCTTAATTAACTTTTCTGGTACTTAATCATCATAAGCCTTATTTAATATCTAGGCAGTGTGGGCAAGTGCCGATGGGATTTCTTGTATTAGCGATACGATAAGGGCCTTGGAAACTGTTGAATCAATTCTCATTAATGTGGATTTATAGGACCGAGGGTTTACCAGCTGTCTGCTGGCTGGCAGCTTAGCATTTAGATGGGCTTCGTACAGACACTCGACTTTAATGGACTCTAGACCCTGAGCGTTTCAGCATGTCCTGAATGTATGAAGCTTCACAGCAACAGTGTGGGTTTTGTGTTTTAGGGAAAATACAGAGGCACCGGGATGGGTTAGGACAGTGGTCGGCAAACTGTGGCTCGCGAGCCATGTGCGGCTCTTTGGCCCCTTGAGTGTGGCTCTTCCACAAAATACCATGGCCTGGGCGAGTCTGTTTTGAAGAAGTGGCGTTAGAAGAAGTTTAAAAAGTCTGGCGCTCCAAAGGAATTTCAATCGTTGTCCTATTGATATTTGGCTCTGCTGACGAAAGAGTTTGCCGACCACTGGGTTAGGACATAAACCAGGGCCCGTCTGACTATTCACACTCCATTCTATACAGTCCGGCAAGACCACACAGAAAAGAAATTGGGGACAGGAAGTTGAGAGGACCATGTAGTGTGCTCTGGAACTATTGAGAATTACGCTGTAGTTACATTACGGGGTGGGGATATAAGTTATTTCCTGTATGGAGAGCAATGCAGCTATAACTATCACAATTACAAATGTGTATAGTCTACCGCTTAGCGATTTCATTATCTCTGAGAATTATCCGACAAACAGACTTCATTTGAAATGAAATGTGTTAGAGCAGTGGTTCTCAACCTTTCTCATGCTGCGACCCTTTAACACAGTTCCTCATGCTGTGGTGACCCCCAACCATAAAATTATTTTTGTTGCTACTTCATAACTGTCATTTTGCTAGTTATGCATGGTAATGTAAATATCTGTGTTTTCCGGTGGCTGCGACCCACAGGTTGAAAATTGCTAGCAGGGTCACCTAAGACCCTCGGCAAACACAGATATTTACATGACGATTCATAACAGTAGCAAAATGACAGTTATGGAGTAGCCATGAAAATAATTTTATGGTTGGGGGTCGCCACCACATGAGGAACTGTGTTAAAGGGTCGTGACATGAGAAAGGTTGAGAACCACTGTGTTAGAGGTTATAACTGTAACAGTGTTTAAATTATAACCAGTAAGTTATTGGGAGCATAAACTGTAGTCCACCTGGGCAACGGAATGCTATGTTGTTATGAAAAAAAAATGAAGAAGCACTCAATATTGCTGTGCAAAGATCTCCAAGATGTATTATGTAACAAATAAGGTTCAGGACAATGGGAGGATACCATTTTATTAAAAGGGACAAAAATTAAATTTATATATATATATTCATATTCATATATATATTTATATATATATTCATATCCTATCTAATAAAGAGGGAATGTGCTAACTGACCATCACACCCTCACAAAGATGGCAGCGTCCACAACCACAAGACGGCAACACCCAATCTCCTCAGCACTGCCGTGGCAAGCACGCAGCACGGCCGGACCCACAGCACAGCTGGGCCCACCCCTTAGTCCCCCAACCCCCCAGCCACCCAGGGCTGGCCTGAGGTATAGGCAAGCCTTGGATGGTGGCTGCCCAGCCAATGCCCGAGGCACACCGAGGCACAGGCAAGCCTCAGATGGTGGCTTCCCAGCCACCAAAGGGCTGCCTGAGGCTCAGGTAACCAGGGCCGATTGAGGTTTGCGCTGCTGGCAGTGGCAGCAGCAGAGGTATAATAGGGGCGTCGCCTTCCCCTGATCGCCAGGTCACCTCCCACCCCTGAGGGCTCCCAGACTGTGAAAGGGGGCAGGCCAGGCTGAGGAACCCCTGCTCCAGTGCATGAATTTTCATGCATCGGGCCTCTAGTGTGTGTGTGTGTGTGTGTACTAGAGGCCCGGTGCATGAAAATATACACATAAAGAGAGAGGAGGAGGAGGAGGAAGAGAGAGAGATTCTGTATATGTATGAAATATCTCTGGAAGGATACATACATGTGAATCACATAGCTTAGACTGTGGGGAGGCATTGAGTAACTAAAGGGCAGAATTAAGGGGGAGACCTTCCCTTGTCAATCGAACCATGTCATTATAAAACGTCAGGGGATCGTTTGTAAATGGAGCCTAAGAAAACATTCCTAAGTGTCTTAATTGCTGGTGTGTTATTGTTGGACAAACACTAAGGGTTCAGCAAAGGTTTATATCCTTTTCCCTAGACTTTACAACAATGTGGGTGTACATGCACCCGGAAGACGTATTGTTTGGTTGAGTGTCTATTTTTTTTAAACAGGAAGAGAGAAATGCTCATTTTTATATGGACTCTCCGTCACTGTGTGACCTGGAGTATTTCCACAAGGGCATATCAAGGACAGGAGTCAGAAGACCCTACTCCCCTGGGCCTCAGTTTCCCCCTCTATGAAATGAGGAGGAGGAGGCGGGGCCAGATGACCCACCCCCAACCTGATGGGCACTCTTGCACCAGGTCTCCAGAACCACGGGAGGGGAGCGTTCTCACAGAAGACCACAGAAGGACGACTGTTGTTCTCTCAAGAACTGTTCACGTACACTGGTCATGTTCCAATAGGACCAGCGACAGGAAAACTACAGCCACTGTCAGCACAGCCCCACCCATTCGACAACTGATGATTGACAGGGCGAGTTGCCCAACCCAAACCTCCACTGAGAGTGTGAACAGCCGCATTCCCTGACGGGCACTGCGATGCCCAGCATGGCAGCGGGCAAGCCTTTCCACCAAGGGAAAGGCTTGAACACATGTAAGCGTGTGCTGATGTGTCAGAAAGACGGCTGGACCAGAGCTAGCAGGAAGGGGCCTTCCCGGGAAACCTGTTTTCCCGTGTCCACGCAGCCTCTCACCTGAGCCGTTCTTCCTCCTTCTTCCGGAGGTTGAAGTCCCGCTGGACCACCTGGAGGACGTGCTCGGTTTCATCATCCGTCAGGCTGGACAGGTCCAGCTTCCTCCCCATGACTCAGAGCCAAACACGGACACGAAAACAAGACCTGGAAGAACGGAGGCGAGACCACAGGTTGAGGGGAAGGTAAAAACTATCGAGGATCCTGTCTACCAATTTTGTGATGAAACACAATTAAAGGCAGTGTTTACAGAAGGACGGATCTTGCCGGCGCTCTCAGACTCAGCAAACATGTACAGATAAGCTCAGCAAGCCTGCAGAGGAAAGGAAACCGTCGGTCTCACGCATCCCGACTTAATTAGAAATGATCAAGTCATTCTCCTCAACAAAATGAAGACACATGAGACCTGGTGTGGATTTCTATGAAACACCCCAAAAGGTAATATCCCCAACATCTAAATGTGATAGTTTAAAGTTTTATATCCTAAGTGCCATATGTGATTGCAAAATAAAATAAATTATAATACTGTCTACCCTTGAAATTTTCATCACATGACGATAAAATATAAACTAGAAATCAATACACTCTCTTCCGCAAAAGGAAAAAATATATATACTAAAATCTTATTTAGCCATTTTTCCGGCAGTAGAAAAGACAGTATTGCAAAGAAACACCTACCAGCAGTGCACAGCTAGTAATTATGAAAACTGCATCTCTAATGAACGGCTGCACCCAGGGATGAAATCAAATAAGTAATTCTAGCAAAGAGCCCAGAACGGAAGGCCACCATAAACAGAAATGCAAACATCTTCGGCAAAATATTAGCGGACCAATTCAGCGAGATTTCAGAAGAATTATTAAATGCCATGACCACGTGGGTTTTATCTAAGTGATACAAGGTTGGTTCCACATGTAAAAACCAATCAGCATCGTGCAGCACATTAACAGAATAAAAGGGGGAAATAACATAATCATTTCAACAGGTGCAGAGAAAGCACCTGACAAAATTCAATACCCATTCGTGATAGAAATCCTCTGCAAACATAAACTAAAGGAAACTTCCTCCATCATATAAAGGTCATTAAAAAATAAAAACAATAAAAAACTACAGTGAACATCAGACTCGATGATAAAAGACTGAATGCTTTCCCCTAAGATCAGCAAAGAGGAGAGAATGTCTACTCTCGTGACCTCTTCTCAATACTGGATGTTTGTTCTATAAAAACCTACATTAATCAAGACCGAGTGGTCCTGGCATGTAGGTGGGTGTATTGATTTGCGAGGGTTGTTGTAACAGAGTACCACAGACCAGGTGGCTGGAACAAGAGAAATTCATTTTCTCACAGCTCCGACGGCTAGATAGATGTGTGAGATCAAGATGTTGTCAGAATTGATTTCTTGGGAGGCGTCTCTCCTCGGCTTACAGGTACCTGTCTCCTCCCTGTGTCTTCTCTCTACACATGTCAGTGTCTGAATATCTCTCTTCAGGGGTCTCAGTCATATTGGATTAGCGTCAACCCTAACCACCTCATTTTAACTACACTGTCTCTTTAAATATCCTCTCTCCAAATACAGTCTCAATCCGCAGTAGGGTTAGGACTTCAACATATGGATTTTGGGGTGATCTCACCCAGCCTATAGCACCCATGTTTTGCACCCCCCCACACACACAAATCCATATCCTTCTCACATGCAAAATACATTCACCCCGTCTCAAGAGCCACAAAAGTCGCGACCTATTCCAGCATCAATTCTAAGGCCCAGATCTCATCTGAATATCATCTAAATATGTGAGACTTGAGCTATGATTCAGTCAAGGAAAATTCTTTTCCCGTGATAAGCTACATTTCTAAGGAAACCAGATAAGAAGTTATCTGCTTCCAAAATACAAGAGGTGGGACGGCCCATGGACAGATACTTCCATTCTAGAGGGGAGAAATTGGAAAGAAGAGAGGGGTATGGGGTCTCAAGCAAGTCAGAAAGCAGAGCAAATCCTCTTTGGTTCCATCCAGGCTCTATCTTCGTGCCCACCAGGCGGCCCCGCCTTCTGAGCCCCCGAGGGCGGCTGCCCGACCCCTGACCCTGGGTGCAGCCTCAGTGCTTGGCCTGCTGAAATCTAGGAGATGGCCCCACCCCCCCAGCCCATGGGCACAGGGGCAGCCCTGCAGCTCTGCATTGCCTCTTGGATCATTCTTCTCTTTCTGGAAAAAAAAGAACATGTTTGTAGCCAGACGGCTCTATCGGCTCCTCCTGTAGAATCTCAGAAGTCCCATAGCCTGCCTCTACTCCCTCCTGTGTCTGCTTAGGCTAAGCTGGCAGTGTTTTCTGTTCATACATGTTCTCAAAAGCTTTGCTGGCTTCCGATGCAATTCACGGCGGACCACAGGGTCCTCTGAGCATCCGTCCTGGGCAACTGGATCCCCATTCCTGGTTTTGGCTGAAATAGTGGATTGGATCCCTGAGCCACACGTGTCATCCCTTTAGCAAGTTGGCTGTCCAGTCACTCCCTTGATGTTCTCATTTTTTGCAACATGGACAGACTAAGAACTTGCCAAAGCTGCCTGTTCTGGTTGCTTCCGCTGAACAATTGCTCCTTCAGTTTCTCTCTCTGCCCTCCCATTTAACTAGAGGCAGCAAGGAGAAAGCAGACCACGTCTTCAACGCTTTCCTTAGAGATGTCTTCAGCTAAATATGCAATTTCATCTCTCACAAGTTCTGCCTTCCACGAAAATGCTACACACAATTCAGCCAAGCTCTTTGCCACTTTATTGAAGGACTGCCTTCCTCCAGATCCTAATCACATGTTCCTCATGTCTGAGATCTCACCAGACCCAGCTTTGACATACATATTTCTACCAACGTTCTGTGTGTGATGATGTATGTTTTCTCTAAGTTGATAGACCCTTTCTCTGCAGCTCTCCTTTTCTTCCTCAGCCTCAGCACAATCACCTTTTAAAAAATATATATATTTTATTGATTTTTCACAGAGAGGAAGGGAAAGGGATAGAAAGCCAGAAACATGGATGAGAGAGGGACATCGATCAGCCGCCTCCTGCACGCCCCCTACTGGGGATGTGCCCGCAACCAATGTACATGCCCTTGACCAGAATCGAACCTGGGACCTTTCAGTCCCCAGGCTGACGCTCTATCCACTGAGCCAAACCGGTTTCAGTCACAATCACCTTTAACATCCATATGTCTCCTTACTGGTCCTTCAAGGATGTGTAGGCTTTCCCTGGCATGTACCTCAAAGCTATCCAGCCTCTGCCCGTTACCCAGGTCCAAAGTCACTTTCACATTTCTGTAGAGAGGAAACAAAAATGGCCAGTGCCTGCTGAAACTGGTTTGGCTCAGTGGATAGAGCATCGGCCTAGGGACTGAAGGGTTCGATTCCGGTCAAGGGCATGTGTCTTGGTTGCGGGCACATCCCCAGTAGGGGGCGTGCAGGAGGTGGCTGATAGATGTCTCTCATCGATGTTTCTAACTCTCTACCCTCTCCTTTCCTCTCTGTAAAAAATCAATAAAAATATATATTTTTTAAAAGGCCAGTGCCCAATGTGTAATTGCTTCGGTAGTTACACAACCACAAATTAAAACCTCATTTCACACCCACCAACAGGACAAGTCCTCATCAAGAAAGTGTTGACAGGGGGTGGGACAATGGCAGTTCTCAGAGAGTGGGTACAAACTGGTACAATCTATGATAATAAAAGCGTAATATGCTAATTAGACTGGACATCCTTCCGAACATCCTTCCGGACTAAGTCAGGGCTGCAAGGGAAGCCTGGGTCCCGGGTGCCGGAGAGAAGCCGGTTGGAGGAAGGCCTCCTCTTGCACGAATTCCGTGCATCGGGCCTCTAGTGTCTTCGTAACACAATTAAGTTTCATTTTCAGAGTTGAAGATGCACGTGCCCTATGAACTCGCATTTCTGCCACATCTAGGTATATTCTTGGGATATACTCTTGAAAAAAAAATGCACCAATTGGGTTGGAACCTATGAAATTTCTAAGTTTGTACTATTTTCACTTGTAAAAATGGCTATTTTACACTGTTCAATCTAACACAAGAGTATTAACAGCAGTCACATTCAAAATAGCACAAAATAAATTAAAACATCATAAATAAAACCTAGAAATGGCTGAAACTGGTTTGGTTCAGTGGATAGAGTGTCGGCGTGCAGAATGAAGGGTCCCAGGTTTGATTCCGGTCAAGGGCATGTATCTTGGTTGTGGGCACATTCCCAGTAGGAGGTGTGCAGGAGGCAGCTGATTGATGTTTCTCTCTCATCGATGTTTCTAACTCTCTATCCTTTCCCTTCCTCTCTGTAAAAAATCAATTAAAACAAACAAACAAAAAACCTAGAAATGACCTCAAACATCCATAAATAGGAGAAAGGGGATACCTAAATGATGTATATTTGTTTCATACAATGAAATACTCTAATGCAGTGAAAAAGAACATACTGTAAGTTTATCCATCATCAGGAATGAGCCTTAAAAACCTAATGTTTAGACAGAGAAGCATGCCACATACGTCTGCAAGTACAGTATGCATACAGTATGATTTCTTTTATACGAAGCTCAAAAGCATACAAAGACAAAAATATATATTTTTTAAGAGTAAAGGTGGTACAATTGTAAAGAACAAAAGGGGACTCTGAGAGGAGAGGACTTGGTTGGGGATAATCATTAGGGGCTTCAGAGCTATCAGTGAAGTTCTATCTCATTAGCGAGACAGTGGTATGGCAGCTGCTACTTATGATTATCAATATCACCATTAAAAGTTTCAAGTTTCGCCAAAACCGGTTTGGCTCAGTGGATAGAGCGTCGGCCTGCAGACTGAAAGGTCCCAGGTTCGATTCTGGTCAAGGGCATGTATTCTGGTTGTGGGCACATCCCCAGTAGGGGATGTGCAGGAGGTGGCTGATCGATATTTCTCTCTCATCGATGTTTCTAACTCTCTATCCTTCTCCCTTCATCTCTGTAAAAAAAAAAATCAATAAAAAATATATTTTTTAAAAAAAGTTTCAAGTTTCATGCCATTTTGTCTGTATCTTCCATAAGCATCTAAAGTAAAATAAACCTAACACTAAACAAAAGTCATTCCATTTCATTATAGTTAAAGCAAATATTTGACATCATGTATCCTAAAGGAGACATGGTAATTAAAGCAAAAGCTTGAAATGTTGTTCAAGGAATATCTGATTATAATAAAAATGATGATAATGATTTTAAGTATTATTTGTTGAACACCTCCTATGTTCCAGATGCTTTAGCTTTTCATATATATATATATGTACACACACACACACACACACACACACACACACACTAAGGACCTGGTATATGAAATTCGTGCACTTGGGGAATGTACGGCCTGCACCCTCTTGCAGTCTGGGAGCCCTCAGGGGAAGTTCAACTGATGGCTTAGGTTCACTCCCCAGGAGAGCGGGCCTAAGCCGGCAGTCGGACATCCTTAGTGCTGCTGTGGAGGCGGGAGAGGCTCCTGCCACCGCTGCTGCACTTGCCAGCCATGAGCCCAGGTTCTGGCTGAGCACCCCTGCCCCTGTGGGAGTGCACTGACCACCAGGGGGCAGCTCCTGCATGGAGCGCCTGCTGCCTGGTGGTCAGTGCTCATCACAGTGACCAGTCGTTCTGCCATCAGGCCAAGACAGGCTCTCCAACATTCCCCACCAGATTGCGAAAGGGGCACAGGCCAGATCGAGGGACCCCACTGGTTTACAATCAGGGCCAAGGAGAGGAGGGAGGTGGGAGGTTGGCCAGCTGTGTAGGGACTGCGGGAGGGCTCCACAGTGTGTCCAGGCCATCTCGCTCAGTCCTGATCTGCCAGACCCCAGCAACAAACTAACCTACCCGTCAGAGTATCTGTCCCCTGGTGGTCAGTGCACATCACAGTGAGCGGTTGAGTGGCCTTAGCATATCATTAGCATATTACGCTTTGATTGATTGAACAGCCAACAGGACAACTGGACACTTAGCATATTAGGCTTTTATTATATAGGATGACATTTAATATTCTTAACTTCCACAAAATCCTATAGGCAATCACTCCCTGTGCTACCTCTTACATATGAGAAAATGCAGGCGCATAGTTACATTTCTGACTAAAACAAATGACAAACGACAGGCAGGGTCTGCCAGTGCCTCAGTCTGGCTCAAGGGCCACACATTCACTCTAAGATCCTCAAATTTGAGGTCCACAGTTCCCTGCCCCCTCTTTCTAGCGTGTGACAGCGAAGAACAGGAGATCCCAGTATTTGGCTGCTATTCGGACGAAGGCAACCTGCCATTATAATCTCCAAGTAATGGCAATAATCATAGGGAACAGAACAGTCTCAGTCCTTAAAAGTCTTTGTTAAAGTAATTAAAAACCTCATGACTGTATGATGCCAACTAATCTCAAGACTTAACCAACAAATCACAATAAACATTTCAACTATTAACATTTCCTAACTAATGCTATTTGTCAAAAGCAAATCTTTGGTCCATTTTTGCCCAAGTGATGTAGGGGCTGGGGGAGGTGGAGGTGGGCACAGGGAGAGAATCTAGGGCACCTGCTGGTCCTTAAAAGTCAGACTCCGCCGAAACCGGTGTGGCTCAGTGGATAGAGCATCGGCCTGCAGACTGAAAGGTCCCAGGTTCGATTCCGGTCAAGGGCATGTACCTTGGTTGCGGGCACATCCCCCAGTAGGGGCGTGTAAGAGGCAGCTAATCGATGTCTCTCTCTCATCGATGTTTCTTACTCTCTATCCCTCTCCCTTCCTCTTTGTGGAAAATCAATAAAATATTTAAAAAAATAAAAATAAATATGGTGCCTCTAAATGGACAAGACAGAGAGCAACGAGGAAATCTTTTGGGGGGAAATGGTAAGAGCTTCTTCCAAAAGATGCTCCTTTTTCTGCAATAAACACCATTAGGTGCCCTGAGCAACAAGAGAAATAGCATCTTAGGAGCTGGAGAAGCTTTGATGCCGGTGAGTCAGAGATCACTCGGGGGTGATTTTTTCCTTGAAAGAGGACAGACCGTAAGCCCAGGGGGCGGAGTGACTTTCCGGACGAACGTGGGTCCAGATGCTCCTGACTGCCACCCCCGGGTGCCTGCGTCGGGGCGGCTCGGATGCATACCCAGCGAAGATGGTAGCAGAGAGGATACACGTTAATGAGAAAATTAATACCACTTTGAGATTTAATTATATCCCCAGGCCCCTGGCGTGTGCTTCTCAGGTTACTGTGCCCACAAGCGGCCTGAGAAAGGGGATGAGTTTAAGGAATGCTCCCTACGGGATGGCTCTCGTGGGGATGCACACCGTGCATCCACGCTGCTCAGCGCCTTTGGGACGTCCGTCACTAAAGAGCCAGTTTGATTTTGTGGAATCCCAAGTGAGTTTGTCTTCAGGGACCTGTCTCCTGGATAACCGCTACCTCTTCACATCCCCAAAAATGACTATAGCTGGGAAATACCAAGGCAAGTCCACCCCACGCTGACAAACCCCGGCGGTTCCTCTAATCAGATTGCTGAATTGAGGCAGTTGTGTGTGAACGTGATTGTCACAAGAAGCTACCGAGGTAGATGGCGTTGAGAAGATGCTGACTTCAACAGAGAAACCAAATGGGTACCACGTTCCAGTGAGAAGAACAGAAGGAAGGGGGAGCTGTCCACACGCTTCCTGACGAGAGTAACTCGCATGAGGAAGGAGGGGGACGCTGTTTCAGGACGCTGGTCAGCACAAACCTGGCAGATGAACAAAAGCCAGAATTCCAAGAATATGGAGCACATACATGAAGGCTCATCACGAAAGACCAATGGCTACGCCAGAGACTTTCTGGAAAGATACCTAAGACAGAAAGATCAAGGACAAAGGACTGCACGGGGTATGTACAGATCCAAAGTGAGTGTGTGAGTGTGTGTGTGTTGGTGATGGTGATGATGATGCATCTAATGGAGAGAGAAGAGTAAAAAGATTCACTTGGAACATTCCAAGTCCTAAGAGTGATAAAGGGTGAATACTGCTGGCGCTTCCCTCTTTGACCTTGGCTAGACCTAAAGAGAAAGGTCTTACTCCCACACAGGAGCCTGAATATTGGGACTCTCCTCTGTGAGGCACATGGTGTGGGGTGAGGGGTGGAAGGCACTTGGCCTGGGAAGGACACACACACACACACACACACACACACACACGAAATACACTTTCACTGTGACTTTGCTTTGGAGCGAGGGGTGCTCACTAACCTTCATTCCTTCACCTTCATCTTCATTCCTTCACCTTCATTC
>JAAGEH010000143.1:2543462-2555606 GCA_011751065.1 Lasiurus cinereus
TCATTCCTAACCTTCATTCCTTCACCTTCATCTTCATTTCTTCACCTTCATTCCTAACCTTCATTCCTTCACTGTCATTCCTAACCTTCATTCCTTCACCTTCATCTTCATTTCTTCACCTTCATTCCTTCACCTTCGAGGGTGCTTCACGGGAATGGCCCAGAGCAGATGTGGTTACACCCCGGGCACCGCTGATTGGACCAATACTGAATGGCAGTTCCTATCCCCGGGGAGGACAGGAACAGTCAGCTTGCCGATCTTGGTGGCCTGCGGCAGCCCTGCCTTGAGGATGCCACCCCATACCCTTTCATCTCTGCCATACGGTTTCCATTTTGCTTTTCGTCCTTTTTATTGCTTCTGTTTCTTTAACTCCCTAACAAATGGCCCTTGATTCCCGAATCTATGTTCCTAACCCGCTCACCATCCTACCCTGCGGCTCAGAGGGTCATTATAAGAAGCCATCGCACTGGCCAAATCTTCCCGCCGCCATGTGTATGAAACACTTTTTTTTAAAAAAAAAAAATATATATATATATATATTATTGATTTTTTACAGAGAGGAAGGGAGAGGGATAGTCAGAAACATCGACGAGAGAGAAACATCGATCCGCTGCCTCCTGCCCACCCCCCACTGGGGATGTGCCCGCAACTAGGATACATGCCCTTGACCAGAACTGAACCTGGGACCTTTCAGTACGCAGGCTGATGCTCTATCCACTGAGCCAAACTGGTTTTGGCGATGAAACACTTTTTATTTTTAATATATTTTATTGATTTTTTACAGAGAAGAAGGGAGAGAGATATAAAGTCAGAAACATCAATGAGAGAGAGACATCGATCAGCCGCCTCCTGCACGGCCCACAGTGGGGATGTGCCCGCAAGCAAGGTACAAGCCCCCAACCGGAATCGAACCCGGGACCTTTCAGTCCGCAAGCCGACGGTCTATCCACTGAGCCAAACCGGTCTCGGCGATGAAACACTTTTTAAAGAACAGTCCAAAGTCCATGCTGTTTTCCAACTTGAACTGGAATCACAAACCCACATGAAAAACAGGAAAAAATTAAAGTGACTGATGTTCCAACTTGCGAACAGTTTTATACACTTGAAGCCCTTGGCTAGCCCACGAGATCGAACATAACTGGCACATATTCAAGCATACGCCCTCGGATTTCCCTCCACGGGGCTCCTCGGAGTACACGCTGCCTTCCCCAAGTTACCAGCTTCTTGGATTAGATTAACTCTCACCGGCTGCCAGCGCAGGAGGTAGCTACAGCGCCCGTGGAGGTGCCATTCAATCCCAGTGAATCTCCAGCAGGCCTGCCAGCCCACCTCACAAGAGAGGAGTCAGGAGAGAGTGAAATCCTCAGCCAGAATACCGACATTATCATTTCTATGGCAGGAATCCAGACCAGAACGCCTGAAGACATGGCAGTGTTCGTTTCACACCAAAAGACCCATCTGTCAGAATATCGCCCAATTATCCGATCAGCTTCTGCTGAGACCCAGAGACTCCTGCCGTCACATTCCCCTGTTGCTCAAGGAGCGAATACAGGTTTCTGTGGGAGACACGCCGATAAATAAAAGCTGGGATTTGGAATTTTCCGGGGAAAATGTGCACATGGACTAGGAATCAGGCCGATGAAAAACACTGATTTTTTTTTTTTAACTACTTAGAATTTGTATTCGAGTTTATGTTTTGGTTTCTTTAGTCTTCCTGCATTTATAGGGTTTAGGGGAGGAAAGACATGAATACTGGTTAGAATACCCTTTTAAATCAGCATTTCTAAAAATGGAGAGGAAATGAAAAAGGATATCAAAAAGCTTTACTGCCAAGCCGGTTTGGCTCAGTGGATGGAGCGTCGGCTTGTGGACTGAAAGGTCCCGGGTTTGATTCCGGTTGGGGGCATGTACCTTGCTTGCGGGCACATCTCCACTGTGGGGCGTGCAGGAGGCGGCTGATTGATGTTTCTCTCTCATCGATGTTTCTGACTTTGTATCTCTCTCCCTTCCTCTCTATAAAAAATCAATAAAATATATTTTAAAAAATAAAAATAAAAATAATAAAAAATTAAAAAAAAATACTAACCTTACAGCAGTCTGACAGCCAGGAGGAAACATCTCTATTGAAACTCGGGCTCAGCTTGGGCTAAATGCAAGCATGAGTCCCTCCGCATCATTCGAGAATTCCGTGCCATGTCAGCTACGTATTATCTTAGAGAAGAATGATGATGCCTGGTGCAATCCGATCCAACCCCTCCTGCATCCAGATCCCTGCACATTATTCAGTCTGTCCTTTTCCTCCCTCCTTCAGGACAAAGTACAGGAAGCAGGAAGTACTGGATTTGCTCAGGAGGGTTTCTGGGCACAGGAAAAGACAATACAGTGGTACCTCGAGACACGAGTTTAATTCGTTCCGTAACCTTGAGGCGTGGGAAACTATGAGATGCTCGAGTCGTGGTAAACTGGTGGGTCGTGTGCAGCCGGCCGATCCGCGCGATTACTCCTATCTCAAATGTTGCTCGTATTTCAAAGCAAAAATCACTCACTTGACGGCTTGTATCTCAAAAATCTCGTATGTTAGGGCACTCGTATCTCGAGGTGCCACTGTATTTCCTGGCTTGAGATCCTAAACCCTTCCTATCCGAGTGACAGCGGGTAGCTCTCCCACATGCCCCCAGGCTGACTCTGGGCATGGCGAGACTCCAGCTATGCCTCATCGCCTGCAGTCCCCCCACAAACTGTAGGCTTTAGGTCTCCCTTCTCGTCATGTGACTTAGGCGGTTCCCCCAAATCAGGACCCGTCTCTACTCTAGAAAGCTTTCCTGACCAGCCTAGGTGCCCCCACTTTCTATTGCCCACCTCCCAGGCTTTGGCACATGCCACATGCTGTGAGCCTCCAAGCAGCATCGTCAATTCCAATCCACCTAAAAGGCTCACACATGCCCTAGCCGGTGTGGCTCAGTGGATAGAGCGTCGGCCTGCGGACTGAAGGGTCCCAGGTTCGATTCCGGTCAGGGACACATGCCTGGGTTGTGGGCTCGATCCCCAGTGGGGGGCGTGCAGGAGGCAGCCAATCAATGATTCTCTCTCATCATTGATGTTTCTCTCTCTCTCTCCCTCTTCCTTCCTCTCTGAAATCAATAAAAATATTTTTTTTAAAAGGCTCACACATTATCTGACCCAGCATTCCCCAATCGGTGGTCCGCGGACCATCGATGGTCTGTGAGGTCTGAAAGGTTGGCGACCGCTGATGCTAAGCCACATCTTAGATGATATAAATACCTTCTTTCCTTCTAAAACAGTGGTTCTCAACCTTTCTAATGTTGTGACCACTTAATACAGTTCCTCGTGTTGTGGTGAATCATAATGTAAATATCTGTGTTTTCTGATGGTCTGAGGCGACCCTGCTAGTGGTTCTCAACCTGGGGGTCACTGCTGTAGAGCCTAAGATCATCAGAAAACAGGTCACGACCCACAGGTTGAGAACCGCTGTTCTAAAAGCAAATGCCAGTTTCATAGCATATCTACTTGGTGGGCTACACGAAGGAAGGTGAAGCGGATTTGCTTCATGATATCAAGCTTTTTAGTGACAGATACGGCTTGGTTTAAAAGCTCCACTGAACTCAGAAGCCAGCAGCCTTGTCAAACCAGCGTCAGGCCTGGAGGATATTCAGCGCATGTCAAGAATATAAATAACTCCTGCCCATCCGGTGCAAGCCCAATTGGTGGAGGTTGCAAAGAAAGGTTCATCCAAAAAGAATGACTACCCCAAGTGCCAAACGAGAACCTTACATGCAACATGGCAAACTCCACGCATCCAATAAATGAGGGATTTTCCTTATGGTACAGAGTCCATGCATACTCATTTGTTCTACAAACACCTGGAAGTGTATCACACATCTTCATATATAAAAGGACAAAAAGCCCTAGCTGGTTTGGCTCAGTGGATAGAGCAGTGGTCGGCAAACTGCGTGGCTCGTGAGCCGCGGTTTGCCGTTCTGTTGACTAATGAGTTTGCTGACCACTGGGATAGGGGCTTCATCACAAGGAACAACAACAGCCTGGAATTATTGGAACTGAGAGTCTAGGTCAGTGGTCGGCAAACTCACTAGTCAACAGAGCCGCCTTGGGATAGAGTGTCAGCCAGAGCACTGAAGGGTCCCAGGTTCGATTCTGGTCAAGGGCACACACCTGGGTTGCGGGTTCAATCCCCAGTGGGAGGCATGCGGGAGGCAGCCAATCAATGAACCTCTCTCGTCATTGATATTTCTATCTCTCTTCCCTCTCCCTTTCTCTCTGAAATCAATAAAAATACATTTAAAAAATAAAATGAAAAAACAAAAGGAAAAAATATGGACCACCATTCTCCATGAGCTTCATAATTTAGTAAGGGAGACTTGCAAGTCCATAAACGATCTCATACAAAGCGTGAGACATGTCACTCTGGGAAGTGCACAGGCCTCAACAAGTTGGGAGTGCAAAGCACAGAATGGGGCCCAGCTGAGGCAACAGAAAGAATTACTAGCCAGAGATAACAAGATATTGATCAAAAGACTTCAAAGGAAATCCTGGGGAATAAAATGTCCATAGGAAGCTTTGTAAAGCTCCAATATATTCTTGAGCCACATGCATGTACAGGGCGGTGTGCCTATACAGCCCTGTGCATATGCTCAGGAAAGAGCTAAAAAGATTCTAATCTCTCGTGTGCAGATGAACCTCCAGGCACTGAGCAAGAAAGAAGAAAAGGCTAAGACATATGTGTAAGTTGACTGTCAGAGCATTGAAAACATACTCCAACACAAACACAGAGTCCCTGTGGCAAAGGCTGGGAGGCTTACTGTTTTGGGAGATTTAAAAAAAAATCTATGTCCCATCAGCTGCCACTAAGCTAATCAAGCGGAACTTCAGTGGCCACACATGACAAAGAATAATGAACTTATACAATTAATCCAGAAAAGTCACTAAACAAACAGAAACAACCCAGAAGAAGGTGAGATCTGACTTTCAGAGTTACCACGGTATATTATTTGAAATGTCCAGTTTTCAACAAAAAACTATGATATGTAAAGAAACTGAAAAAAAAAAATGACTCACACCTGGGAATAAAAATAGTCTATAGAAACTGTCCCTGAAAAAGGCCATATACTAGACTTACTGAACAAAGACTTTAAATTGGCTATTTATAAACATGGTCAACATACTAAAGGAAACCATGTCTAAAGAATTAAAGGAAGTACAAGAATGGTTTTATTAGAGAATATCAATAGTGAGACCAATTATAAAAAAGAACCAAGTAGAAATACTCGGGTTGAAAAGTACAATAACTAAAATGAAAAAAAATGAAAAAAACACACAACAAAAACACTAGAAAGACTCAGCAGAATATCTGAATTGGTAGAAGAAAGAATCAGGTAACCTGAAGATACAGGATGGAGGCTACAAGCTCATGCTATTTTGGGCCAAACTTCCTCCCCCGTTAAACAGGAATAACATTACGATTTCATTTCTGGTAAATGAGAACAGTTCTAGAAGTTGAAAATCAGCTGAGAGGTCTTATTATCTCCTTCCATATAAGATTTGATTGCATCTCCTACCTATTAATTAGACCATGGTGTAAACTTCTTCAGAAGTAAGGATGGGAAAGATGGAGGAGAGGCTTTGGTGGTCTCTACTGGCAGGGTCTGGTGGCAGCAGGTCTTAGGAGATGATTTCAAATGGTAGCAGATGGCACCCAAACGCACCCTAAGCGCAAAGTAGTAAAGGGAGTTAGCGGGGCGGTAGGGGATGGCCCAGAGAACGGTTCTCAGCCAAGGGCCATCTTGCCTCCCAGGGGACATGCAGCAACGTCTGGGAAAGTTTAGAGTTGTCACAACTAGGTACATGCGACTGGCATCCTGTGGGTGGAGGTCGGGGGTTGCTGCTAAATGTCCTGGGATGCACCCCAAAGAACTGCCTGATCCAAAATGTCAGCAGTGCAAAGGTAAAGAAGCTGTGGTCTCCACAGAGAGCTGTGAAGTATGTCAGGCTTCCTCTCCGCTCCCCACCACTCCCAGGCTTGCCTGGCAGAATTCACAGATGGTCCTCACTACTGTCGCTGCCACGGAGCACGAGGGACCTCATTCACTAGAGACTCGGGACTCTGCCATCACTCATAGGCACTGTGACGGTTAACGTTATATATAGCCTGACTGTGCCCCGGGGTGCCCAGATATTTGGCCAAACGTTATTCTGGGTATGTCTGTGGGGGTTTCTGAGTGAGATGACTACCATATTTTCCAGCGTATAAGACAACTGGGCGTATAAGACGACCCCCAACTTTTCCCGTTAAAATAGAGAGTTTGGGATATACTCACCCTAGAAGATGACGCCCAATGTATAAGACGACCCCCGACTTTTGAGAAGATTTTCCCGGGTTAAAAAGTTGTCTTATACTCCGGAAAATACGGTATATGAATTGGTAGACTGAGAAAAGCAGATTGCTCTCCTTAATGTGCCCGGGCCTCTTCCAACCAGCGGAAGGCCTGAAGAGAAGACAAAGGCTGACCCTCTCCCAAATAAGAAAGAATTCCTTTTTTTTTTTTTTAAATTGATTTTTCACAGAGAGGAAGGGAGAGGGATAGAGAGCTAGAAACATCAATGAGAGAGACATCGATCAGCTGCCTCCTGCACACCCATTACTGGGAATGTGCTCGCAACCAAGGTACGTGCCCTTGACTGGAATCGAATCTGGGACCTTTCAGTCCACAGGCCGACGCTCTATCCACTGAGCCAACCCGGTGTCGGCGAGAGAATTCTTTTTGTCTGATGTGTTCTAATTGGACAAAGATGATCCCCTGTCTCTGGACTCAGACGGAAACATCAGCTCTTTCTAGGTCTCCAGCTTGCCGGCCTTTAACCAGACCTACACCACTGGCTCCCCTGGTTCTGCAGCTGCAGGTCTGGGATCTGTCAGTCTACATAGTCACGTGAGTCAATTCCTTATAACAAATATCTTTATTTTATACAGATACACGGAGTGGCCAGAGTCTTATGATCTCTGAACGCATGATAATCTGGCCACTCAGTGTATATCCTATAAAATAAAAGACTAATATGCACATTGTCCCCTTGACCAGGAGTTCGACCAGGAGTTCTACCAGCAGGCAGAGTGGCCAACTGCCCATGTCCCCTCCCCCTGGCCAGGCTGGCCGGACCCCACCCATGCACGAATTCATGCACCGGGCCTCTAAAATACACACACACACACTCAGTGGCCAGATCATTATGTGTTCAGAGATCATAATAATCTGGCCACTCAGGGTATATGTATACACATACATCCTATTCTGTTTTTCTGGAGAACTCTGATGAATACACACATATACGCACATTACACATTATTGGCAAATAAAGGACCTGCTTTATAACCCTTGATTACATTTTCTGGCTTTCTCTGCAATGACGGTACTTACAAGAAACATAAGCCCCGTATCTGTATGAGAGCTCAGCGTGTTTCTCTGCCATCTTGAATTAGAATCACGCCTTCAATCCCCTACATCAGTGGACGGCAAACTGCGGCTCTGTCGACTAATGAGTTTGCCGACCTCTGCACCTGGTCTGAGCATTCGGTGTCTGAGGCTCTGAAGCCAGAGGAAACCCTGTGATGTCTCCCTGTCTGCTTCCCACCCTTTGGGTAACCGCACGTTGATCTCCAGCACAGAGGACAGCCTAATGACCGCTCGGCAAAAATAATTCTCCCGCCCACTGAGAATGTGCTCTTCGGCTTCACCTGGAGAATGATGCTCTTTGCTCCCTGCACTCCATGCAAGCTGGTACATTCCTTCTGTCTGTAATAAAAGCGCATCAAGATAACAACTGGCAGCTGGCTGCATCTGAAACTAGACCACATAATTACAGCGGCGCTCCTAAGACGATGAAAAAAAATATATATATACATGAAAACTCCCGAATTCCGACGTCATCGGTTCTAAACGTGTGATCAAACGGGGAAGGCTAACATTGACTGTTGCCTTTGGCCTCAAAATAAAGGAATTAAGAAAACTGAGAGCAGATGAAAAGAGCGAATATTTACCTTCCAAAGAGAGCAAATCATTATCAGGTACTCACTTAGCAGTGCCCGTGTATGTGCAAACAGCACCAGGACAGTGTCAGCAAACAACAGCTGCAGGGCCCGGGTGTTTGGTCCACAAACCTCTCCTCATTCGCCCAGTAGAGGCTGGGGCAGCTTGCCACGAAGGACAGGCGGGCAGTGGGGGAAGGGCTACTGGGGAAAGGGCGGTGGGCCTCTGCCCCGAGGAGAGAGGGGGAGCTTCCCAGGGTTGGTGGTGCCTGGGCCAGCGCCCTCCGGAGGGGCAAGCGTGGCTGGGGGTCCGGGCTGATGGAGACTGCAGAGAGGCGTCCCTCAGAGATGTGCCATCACTCTGCACATCCACTGCAGGGCGGTGGAGGGAGGTTCTGAAGCCGAGTTCCAGAACTTGGACCTTCAGCTGAGGGGTCTGGGGGCCAGGGCAGGGTCCTAAATGAGGGAGCCACTGGAGGCCCAGCGTCTGTGCCTTCCTGGGGCCACGCGGGTCACGGCGGGGAAGATGGCGAGGAGAGCAAGGACAGAGGCAGCGAAGTGGGAGCCACTAACACAGCGGTTCTCAACCTGGGGGTCGCGACCCCTTTGGGGGTCGAACGACCCTTTCACAGGGGTCACCTAAGACCAGCGGAAAACACCTATTTCCCATGGTCTTAGGAACCAACACACCGCTCCTCGGTGTAGCAAAGTGTAGCCATGTAGTTTACTGTTGTCATATGAAGACTGTTGCCCATGCTACACCACGATTCAAGACAACATTTCATTTATTTGTCATTAGAAATAAATATTTCACAATATATAATTACATATTGTTTTTGTGATGAATCCCTATGCTTTAATTATGTTCAATTTGTAACAACGAAAATACATCCTGCCTATCAGATATTTACATGACAGTTCATAATAGTAGCAAGATTACAGTGATGAAGAAGCAATGAAAATAATTGTATGGGTGGGGGTCACCACCACATGAGGAGCTGTCTTAAAGGGTCTCGGCCTTAGGAAGGTTGAGAACCGCTGCACTAATGGCTCGTGTGAGAGTTCTAAGAAGAGAAGAAAGCCGAGAAAAGGGACTCCACCCGCCTGTTTACTCTCATTAACACTCCTTCCTCCTGGAAAACGTTCAGGCAGGTCAAAGTTCAGCTCTCCAATGTGGCCGCTCCTTCCCTCTCCCTCCTGGGTGCCAAGATGGCATCTGGCACCAGAGGCGGGCGTTCCTGCTCTCCTGGCCAAGAACGCAAGCGTGCCCGGTATACAGGGAGCCCTTCTCCGCTGGGCTGGGCTGGTGTTGACCATATCTCTCCTCTTTCTTTCTCTTTTGTCATCAATGGCACACCTCACCGTTGACCGTGACCCCGCTGAGAACTCTCACCACCGCGGTCCTCATTCACGGTCAGCCTCCCCTCCTAGACCCCGGGTTTCAGCAGCCCCAGCTGCCCACACAGCTGTCCAACATGTTCTCAGCAGGACACACGGTTACCCCCAGCTCCCTGCCTTCCAGGCACAGGCTGTGGGGCGCAACCTGAGAGGCAGCCCCCCCAACTAGTGCCCCACCATCATTCCTGGGCCGCGGTGACGTGGCCACACAAGGTTTCCTGGACCAGACGGCAGCTTCCTCCCCAAACCCGCTTCCCACCAAGTCCTGAGTCCCTGTCCTTCTGCTGAATGTTCTACCCTCACCTCGAGGCACACACTCACCCCACTGGCCATCCTCCTCCACAAAGTCCTGGCCTCTCTGCCTTCTCCCTGTCTCTGCTGTTGGGAAGATAGGGGCACCTCCCCACCCCTCACCCCCACACACACACCCCGTGGGAACGGAGGAGGCCTGCAGAGAGGAAGTCAGTGAGGTTGGACCCAGGCGCAGCCCTGTGGTTGGTCAAGAGGTCAGTGAAGCCGAGACCGGTTTGGCTCAGTAGATAGAGCGTCGGCTTGCGGACTGAAAGGTCCCAGGTTCGATTCCGGTCTGGGGCATGTACCTTGCTTACGGGCACATCTCCACCGTGGGGCGTGCAGGAGGCGGCTGATCGATGTCTCTCTCTCATCGATGTTTCTGACTTTCTATCTCTCTCCCTTCCTCTCTGTGAAAAATCAATAAAATATATTTTTTTAAAAAAGAGGTCAGTGAACACGCCCTGGGGAAGAGGCTGCCTGACCCGCCAGCCACACCCCAGTGCCATCTTGCTTACCTGGTGATTGGAAAGGTCCATGTGGATATTCACCTATTAGCCGTGCTCCTCTGAGCAGTCCATCATCCGCACCCCTCCTTCCCAAGCCTCCCTGTCACCGACCTCCCCCTCCTGTGCTTCTCCCTCCCGCCATACATTTAGCTCCTGCCCATGGACGGATGAAGGCCCATTCCCCCAAACATCTCTCAGCCCAGGCACCTGGAACTCGATGCACTGCTCGATCCTGCCTCTCAGGAGGGTTCCCCCCCATTACTCTCCTCCAGCCAGCCCTGATTGGGGCTGTAATGCTGCAGTGGTCCACTTCCAGGGGGCACGAATGAGATCTCAGAGACTCACCCACCCATCAGGCCTGTGACTTTTTCCCCTCTTACGCTGATCATCGGGAACTGCCCGTGAGGACACAGGCGTGGACGGACAGGAAGGAGACAGAGCAACAGACACAGGAGGCAGAGCAGCGCGCAGCATCCGCCCGCCTCCCTCGCGGAACAGTAAACTCACTGCCACGGTTTCCCCTGCTGCAGTGGTTCTCAACCCTCCTAAGGCCGCGACCCTTTAAGACAGCTCCTCATGGGGTGGTGACCCCCAACCCTACTTCATCGCTGTAATTTTACTATTGTGATGAATTGTAATGTAAATACCCGTGTTTTCCGATGGTCTGAGGCGACCCCTGTGAAAGGGTCCTTTGACCCCCAAAGGGGTCGTGACCCACAGGTTGAGAACCACTCCCCTACTGTGTTATATCTGCCCAAGGCACTGATTTCGTGGAAAAAAAGTTTCACCAGGGACTCGTGTTCATGGAATCCTCCAGTCTCATCAGTGTACCACATCACGTGATGAGATGACCAGTTTTCTCCCTGTGGACCAGGTGATTTTCAGAACCCCTCTCTGATCTGACCCCTTTTCATGCTGTTTTTCTTCAAGGACTCCAGGTACAAGTGCAATAAATAGCTCTCTTTCTTTCTTTCTTTTTTCTTTTTCTTTTTTTTTTTTTTTGAAGCCTCAATATAGTGAAAGTTGAAATAAATGTTTAAACTAGACTGGAGTGTATACATTTTCAAAAGGAAAATCGTTTCAAGTAGAATAGCTTACAATGAGATACTGTGCTACGCGAGGCCTTGCAAACTGTGGCTATATTCAAAGACACATAAGCAACAACATTTTAGAGATCTGATCCTAGATAATATCTTCCTGAACAGATAAAAAAAAAAAAAAAGAGGAGAGCGAAGCTGTGCTGAGCAATAAAAAGGAGCCTCCAATTCTAGACCGTGGCAGGAGGGAAATGGTTTAAGGATCCCTCACAGTAGCCTGATCCCTGGCAGCTCAGCAATACCTCTCCCGTCGGCGGGGGGTGCAGAGACACGCACTGTAATTAACGTTGGCCGCGTCCAGGGTCATTAAAGGGGTGCCACAGGATGCTGTAGATAAGATTACGGGACTCTTCAGGTATGGAACTGTGACCTCCTGGTTTATAGGTCCATGCTCAACCACTGAGCTATGCCGGCTGGGCAGCAAAGCAGATTTTTTTAAAAATATATTTTATTGATTTTTTACAGAGAGGAAGGGAGAGGGATAGAGAGAAACATCGATGAGAGAGAGACACCGATCAGCTGCCTCCTGCACACCCCCAACTGGGGATGTGCCCGCAACCAAGGTACATGCCCTTGACCTGACCCTTCAGTCTGCAGACTGATGCTTTATCCACTGAGCCAAACCGCTTTCAGCAGCAGCAAAGCAGATTTTAAAAAGATGAATACGATTCATTCCTATCCTTATTGTGTTCATGCAAACCATCAAATTGAAACTAGACTTCATGCCGTAAATAAACCGGTCTTATTTTGGCTCCTTAATAACAATGAGGGTCATTGGGCGGGGGGTGGG
>JAAGEH010000143.1:2555706-2571214 GCA_011751065.1 Lasiurus cinereus
CCCCCCCCCCCCCCCCCCCCCCCCCCCCCCCCCCCCCCCCGCAGTGCGGAAATTTGTTTCAATAGACTATAATCTAATGTTCTTAAATATTTGGTTACAAGTCTCCAAAGTAATGTTCCATTTTCCTCTGGTCCTTTTACTTAAAATTACGAGAACTAAAATGTTCTTTTCCTTCCATTTGTCACAATCCTTGTTGTTCTAGCTTTTGCAAAACCCCTTCTATCTACCCAACCCCTTTACTCCTGCACACCTTAGCTCCCCTTTTGCTTTCCTGCTCCTTTGTCCTGGTTGAGCAGACTTGCCTGCTCCCAGATTCCCAGGCCCATCCCGCCTCACGCCGGCCTGTGGAGACCCCATCACTCAGAGAGGCTTCACTTCCCCTCCTGAGATGACGGTGAGACCGCATTGTCCCCTCCTTTCTAATCCCCCCTGGATGGCAGAGATGGCAGATGCTAGACCAGTGGTTCTCAACCTGTGGGTCGCCGACCCTTTCACAGGGGTCGCCTAAGACTATTGGAAAACACCTATTTCCCATGGTCTTAGGAACCAACACACTGCTCCTCGGTGTAGCAAAGTGTAGCAATGTAGTTTACTGTTGTCATATGAAGACTGTTGCCCATGCTACACCACGATTCAAGACACAATTTCATTTATTTGTCATTAGAAATAAATATTTCACAATATATAATTATATATTGTTTTTTGTGATTAATCACTATGCTTTAATTATGTTCAATTTGTAACAAGGAAAATACATCCTGCCTATCAGATATTTACATTACAGTTCATAACAGTAGCAAGATTACAGTGATGAAGTAGCAACGGAAATAATTTTATGGTTGGGGGTCACCACCACATGAGGAGCTGTCTTAAAGGGTTGCGGCATTAGGAAGGTTGAGAACCGCTGTGCTAAACCTTGAGCGCTGGGACCCAGAACTGACCCCAGGAGGCTGGGCTAAGTCCTCACCTTTTCTTCCTTCCAGACGGGTAATCAACAAACTGTCCCCGATGGGAATCCCTGGGGCTGCATCTTGACTAGCTGGGTGCCATCTGACCGCAGACACTGAAAGAAAAGGCTAATTCTCCTGTCACTTAAGTTCCTCGATGGGGAGTTATGGCCTCTCAGCAGGAGCATCAACCACAACACCATCCCACTGTCCTTTAGCCGGATCTTTCTGCAGGTGACCAACTGCCAGCGGTCAGAAATCCCTTCTGCCCAGAACCCCTTTTTTCTCCTGCCCCCCAATAATGCTGACAACACGGTCTGTCTCCACCAGGTTACAGGCCCTACTCATGGTCCGGGCATACCGCCTCCAGACACCATGGCCACCTCCTGCTGTGCCCAGGCCTCCTGTCCCTCTGGCAGAGGGTAAGATTCTCTTTGGCTCTAAAGACAACCAGCGCCGCCTTTCATCGGGATGCAGCTGCAGAAGGGACCCCGCACCCCTTTTCTCTGAAATATTTCAGAGCCAAAACCATGGAGGAGAGGGGGATGCTGAAGATGAGCACAGCAAGAACAACGGGCCAGGTACAGGGGTTACCAGGGTGGGAAGCCCCAGTGCCTAGCAACGGACACTCAAGTGTAGGGTGGCACTCGCCCCCAGGATGACTTTTCCTCCCCTAGCACATGGCTGGTCATGGGGTTTGGGCCCCTGACCTTTCCTCCCTACAGATAACATCTCGGCCTCAGTTGTATTTCAGCTCCAGGCCCAGATAAACAACAAAACCAGCCCCGGCTGACCTCAGGACCAGCTGCATCAAATCATGACCCTGTGCCCTGGTGCCGGCCAATCAATCAGAGGAGACCACGACCCTGAAAGGACACACCTGGAAAATGGCTGAATATTCTAGTAAGATCTTTCCCTGGGACCCTCCCTGCCCCCCGGCCCCCCCCCCCAAAAAAAGCATAATGTGAAGAGGCCTGGGTTATTGCCTCTAACTGCCCTCCCCTGCAGGCCTGGTCTCCCCCAACTGCTCTCCCCTGCAGGCCTGGATCCCTCCAAACTGTCCTTCCCTGCAGGCCCAGTCACCTCCAACTTCCCTCCTCTGCCGGCCAGGTCACCCCTCACTGTCCTCCCCTGCAGGCTTGATTGCCCCCAACTGCCCTCCCTTGCAGGCTGGTTTCTTCCAACTACCTCCCCTGCTGGCCTGATCACCCACAACTGCCCTCCCCTGCTGGCCATCTTGTGTCCACAAGGGGGCAGGATCTTTGAACACATGGGGGCAGCCATCTTGTGTGTTGGAATGATGGTCAATCTGCATATTACTCTTTTATTACATAGAATAGAGTCCTGGTGCATGGGTGGGGGCCACTGGTTTGCCCTGAAGGGTGTCCTGGATCAGGGTGGGAATTCCTTTGGGGCATGGGGCAGCCTGGGCGAGGGGCCTGTGGTGGTTTGCAGGCTGGCCATGCCCCCTAGCAACCCAAGCATAGGCCCTGGTACCTGGGATTTATTTATCTTCTACAATTGAAACTTTGTAGCCTGGAGCAGAGCCAGGCCTCCTGCTTGCTCCACTCTGTGGAGGCAGCCATTTCTGTTGGAATTTATTTATCTTCCATAATTGAAACTTTGTAGCCTTAAGCAGAGGCCTGGGCCCGCCAGGGTGTGTGGAAAGCTTGGCTTCCTCCATCGCCAGGGAAACCCAAGCCTCCCTCCTGCTCTCTCTGGCCACAGCCATCTTGGTTGGGTTTATTTGCATATTTGCTCCTGATTGGCTTATGGGTGTGGCTTGTGGGTATAGTGGAGGTATGGTCAATTTGCATATCACTCTTTTACTAGATAGGATTACATATATGATGCAAGATTCGAAATGAAAAGGCCCAAAATCTCTGAGCTTTCTAAATGAACTTTAGGATATTTTATGTATACAAACATACATACATATATATTTTTTACTTTAACACCTTTATTCTTCCTTCTCCCATTTTACTGTTTCTTTAATGTACAGATACTATGTGTATACACTGCTCTGGCAGTTTGAATATAGCCATCCTGGGCACCAAATGGTCAAATTGTAACTTGACAGAAACTATGGCCCTGCAATTCCACTTCTGGACATATGTCCTCGAGAAGTCCTTTTGCAAGTGTCTAAATGTAGTTCAGCCAAAACCGGTTTGGCTCAGTGGATAGAGCGTCGGCCTGTGGACCGAAAGGTCTCAGGTTCGATTCCGGTCAAGGGCATGTACCTTGGTTGCAGGTATATCCCCAGTAGGGGATGTGCAGGAGGCAGCTGATGGATGTCTCTCTCTCATCGATGTTTCTGACTCTCTATCCCTCTCCTTCCTCTCTGTAAAAAAATCAATAAAATATATATATTTTTAAATATAAATAAATAAATGTAGTTCAAAGATGTCTGCTGCACACAACATAATAGCCTAAAAAAAATATAGAGAAGCCATCAAATGTGCATCATGGGGGAACGGATTAGTAAAATATGATATTTTCATGTGCAGGAAGGATATTTAACAGTTAACATCTGAACATAATCTGTTGAAAACAATCCGATAGTTCTGGCCAAACCACCGAGGGATGATGGACAGAAAGGAAAGAAACAGCCCTCCTGGAAAAGTCTATGCAGTGGTACCTCGAGATACGAGTTTAACTCGTTCCGTAACCTTGAGGCGCGGGAAACTATGAGATGCTCGAGTCGCGGTAAACTGGTGGGTCGTGCGCAGCCGGCCGATCCGCGCGATGACTCCTATCTCAACTGTTGCTCGTATTTCAAAGCAAAAATCGCTCGCTCGAGGGCTCGTATCTCAAACATCTCGTATGTTAGGGCACTCGTATCCCGAGGGACCACTGTACTGGAAAACTCTGCACCGAAGTCCTCGGTAAACACGAGGCTACGCTCTGCCTCCCCAGGGGAGCAACGTGAAAAACAAGATTCTGGGTTTTTTCCTCGGCCTGGCAAACTGGCACTGCCGATGAATGATTGCACTTGTTGTTGGCAAGGCATGGGGAGCTGGCACCTCGGCACGCTACCGAAAGCAAAGCAAACGTACGAACTCCTGGAACATTATTCCGCAATGTGCATCCAAGATTTTTTTAAAAGTCAACCAATTCCCACCAAGTGACTCATCCTAAGGAAAGAAAGATGAGGACAAAGATGGAGATGCCATGAAAAGTAACGGCTTCGTGCTGTGAAAGAAGGATGTTGTTGCCCAGCTGGTGTGGCTCAGTGGTTGAGTGCTGACCTCTGAACCAGGAGTTCCATTCCCGGTCAGGGCACCGGTGTGGGCTCCATCCCCAGGGTGGGGCGTGCAGGAGGCAGCCAGTCAATGATTCTCTCTCATTATTTTGTTTTTGTTTTACTCTTTTTTTAAAAATATATCTTATTGATTTTTTTACACAAAGGAATGGAGAGAGGTAGAGAGTTAGAAACATCGATGAGAGAGACACATTGATCAGCTGCCTCTTGCACACCCCCTACTGGGAATGTGCCCGAAACCAAGGTACATGCCCTTGACCGGAATTGAACCTGGGACCCTTCAGTCCGAAGGCCAATGCTCTGTCCACTGAGCCAAACCGGTCTCGGCTCTCTCATTATTAATGTTCTATCTTTTTCCCCCTTTCTTTTCCTCTCTGAAAGCGATAAAAAAATTTTTTTTTAAAAACAATGATTTTGTTGACTAAATGATGGTACATAAACGATATGCATCATTAGGAAGATAAAAATGACAAAAAATAATTTTTGACATTAATACTGCTCATCTGTTTTTTTAATAAAAAGAGATCTTAATGGTGCTTTAAAAAATTATATTCATGTGGTCCTTATTATTCAAGGATTTCCGGTACCAGAGAGGAGTCACTTAAAGTGAGTCCATATAAATTGGAGATCAAATTTCATGGTAAAGAATGCGAAGTGAAAATGTTTGATTAGCACTGTATTTGAAGAAAAAGAAAATAATTTTACTTGATATTTTATCAGACTTCGGTAACCGCATTTTTCATGGGAAGAGATCCTAAAATTCATGTCGGAGCCTAAATGGTCGAGAACAGCCAAGACAATTTGGAAGTAAAAAGGCTAAAAAGGGAAGATTTCTGACAAAGCTTTAATAATTAAATGAAAATGGTATTCGCTCAGGAATCACAAAAAAGGACAGAGTGAAGAAACGGATCCAGAAATATAACAGAAATGATACATGGCAGAAAGAGCAACAACAAAATAAGAAATGGTTAACTCCTCAGTAAATAATAATGGGATAGTTTTCAATCTGGAAACCAATTAGGTCCCTCCCTCACACTATACAGAAAGATAAATTTTAGGTGAGTTTCAAGATCTAAAAGTCTTACCTCGTATAGAACAGCAATGCATAGAAAACAAAACTTGAAAACCCAGACAGATAGATATTTTAAGAACTCGAAGGGAAATGGAAAGTACTCGGTAAAAGAGCAGTGAAACACATTTCTGATGAACAAATTAACCAAAATTGGACCATCTGGTTAACGCCAGGCACACTCAAGGATGCGAGGACCAAGGAACTGCAGCAGAGAGCTGGTGGGAGAGGTAAGAGGGCAATTTGCAAACCCGAATAGCAGGGCTGAAATAACAGACAGAGCCGAAACCGGTGTGGCTCAGTGGAAAGAGCCTCGGCCTGCGGACTGAAAGGTCCCAGGTTCAATGCCGGTCAAGGGCATGTGCCTTGGTTGCGGGCACATCCCCAGTGGGGGGCGTGCAGGAGGCGGCTGATCAATGTCTCTCTCTCATCGATGTTTCTGGCTCTCTATCCCTCACCCTTCCTCTCTGTGAAAAATCAATAAAATATATTTTAAAAAGAAAGAAAAGGAATAACAGACAGATGTTGGTGCCACAGTACCCGACTCCCCAGATATTCAGTTTCTGGAGGGACACACCCTAGACACCCTCATGTGTGTTTCTATACGATCTTATCAAGGATACCCCCACTCCCAATCCTGTTTATAATAGCAAAAGGTAAAAGCATCGTTTTGTCCATCGGTGGGGACTATTGGAACTCTGGGATATCAAAGAACTATCACACCTGCAATTATCAACATATGTAATCAACACGGGTCCAAAACAATACGGGGTGAAAAGACAAAGCAAATCACCAAAATAAATGCCAGGCCTCTGTGTACCTGAAACTTTCAACACGCAAGAAAACTACACGTGATGGGCGTACACGCAGTCCCAATGTTACAGGCTGTGTGGACTCAACCCCAAAGTCTCAGCCCTCGGTGTCTGCATTTCCCTCTTGCTCAGCAGAGAATGTTCTCTGTGTGGCAACCTCAGACTTCATGTAAATAGCTACTAAATCTAAAGTACGATGCCAGGTGCCAGGGAGGACTAAAGAAATATGCAAATTCACCCTCCCATTCAGCTCGGGAGAACTGCCTCAATTCTGAGAGAGCAGCCTCAGTCCCCTCGCTCTAGGTTCCAGAGAGCATACACTCAGAAAGAATGCTTTAGCCACAACCGGTTTGGCTCAGCGGATAGAGCGTTGGCCTGCAGACGGAGAGGTCCCAGGTTCGATTCCGGTCAAGGGCATATATCCTGGTGGCGGGCACATCCCCAGTAGGGGGCGTGCAGGAGGCGGCTGATCAATGTCTCTCTCATCGATGTTTCTAACTCTCTATCCCTCTCCCTTCTTCTCTGTAAAAAAAATCAATAAAATATATTTTAAAAAGAAAGAATGCTTTATTTTCTTCCTTTTTAAAAATATATATTTTTACTGATTTCAGAGAGGAAGGGAGAGGGAGAGAGAGAGAGAAACATCAATGATGAGAGAGCATCACTGACGGGCCTGCCTTCTGCATACCTTCGGCGCCTTCTCCATCCCCAGCCCACCACCCACCCAGGCATGTGCTCTGACCGGGAATCGAACCGTGACCTCCCGGTTCATAGGTTGATGCTCATCCACGGAGCCATGCCAGCCAGGCAAGAGTGCTTTATTTTCAAGGCCCAGTTACTCCATCTCTAAAAGGGGAAGGCCATCTTCCTCCCACTGTGAAGATGTCATTAATATGTACCCAGTGCCTCGCATCATGGCAAACACCCAGCACTAACCAAACAGAGGCCTGGCCGCCAGGACCTCAATGCAATCACCTCCGCAGCCCCACGGACAGGAACACCAGCAACACGGAAAGTGGTGCAGAGCCGAAGGGGTGCTGGCTGGGTGCTCTTGGGTTTCCACAGCTGGGGACAGCATCCTCACCCCCCTGCTGAGGGTTCCCCTGGCAACCTGGCCTCCCTGCTGAGGAAGGCAGAGGGCATTTCTTCCAGCAGCAGTTTGGCTACAGCCGGGGCCTATTTATTCTGCAAGTTCACGGCGGACGGTGAGTGCGCTGTGCAAAGAGCAGCCAGCTCCAGGAAAGAGAGCGCTCCTTCTCTCGTGCCTTTGGGGGGGTCTGGGGTGACATGACAGCAAAAGGACCGCAACTACACCTAAGTCAGCTTCTCAGCTGCCCCTCCTTCTAGTTCCAAGGACACCCTGCAGCTCCAGATCACTAAAGAGAAGGATCACTAAGGAGAAGGCCATAGTGTCTCCGCTCCACCTGCCCCAACCCACAGGCCACCCCCCTAAAACGCTGGGGTAGCCTTCTGTCCATGAGCTCAGCAGGCACCCCAAGGGGAGGCCTGCCTGCCTGCCTGCCAGACACGGGGATGTGGGGGGGGGGGGTGGGGAACCGACCTCTTTGGACATCACTTTTGGAGCCTCCTTTCAGAGGGCTTGGGAAAGGCAGGTGGGCATTTCGGGTCTCCTGCCAAGGTGGCGCCACCGTGTGGCAGCCGCACGAACAGCTCCCAAATCACAGCCTGGAAATTCTGGGGGGATTTTTTCACCCATTTCCAACTTTGGAGAACACAGATTAATTCCATTTTCATGTTTCAAGTGCGAGCTCATTCACATATTTTACTCATTCATATTTTATTATCACACCCGTTCAGATATTCATTTTTCAAACGCTCTCTATGAATAAACCAGTGATTTTTACCAATGTCGGCACCGTGATATCGGGGACCCAGCTGGTTGCCACCACCCAAGAGCCAATGACCCGGGTGTTGCGGGGACACTCAGTTCAGAGTCTGAACTGGCTTAGGTGTAGCTCCCTTTGGTTGGTACCCATTTAAAAAGGAGGTAGAAAATCACCCAGCAGTTTCATTTTTGCTTTGAAACCGTGATAAAATAAAAATAACAGTCATATAAAACTCGCCCTGACCGGTTTGGCTCAGTGGATAGAGCGTCAGCCTGCTGACTGAAGGGTCCCAGGTTCGATTCCGGTCAAGGGCATGTACCTGGGTTGTGGGCACATCCCCAGTAGGGGGCGTGCAGGAGGCAGCTGATGGATGTCTCTCTCTCATCGATGTTTCTAGCTCTCTATCCCTCTCCCTTCCTCCCTGTAAAAAAAAAAAAATCAATAAAATATATATATATTTTTTAAATAAAACTCGCCTGACAACCCTAAGCAGGGTGGTGGCGACCCTGGGGTGACAGTCCCTGGAGGGGCCACGGGAAGACTGGGAACATTCTGACTCTCAATCTGGTCGCTGGCCCCACAGGTGTGCCCGGCTTGTGACCATCCATTGACCTGATGTTAAAACGGTCCACCCAGGTCCTGGCCAGTCTTCTGTCCTCAACTGGCCTTTGCCACCCAAGTCCGGGTAAGCACGATAATAAGGGGGCGCAGGGGGAGATGCTCTGTTCTCAGTGAGGTGTTTCCGTCTGTGAATCAACGGCACGGAAGGGCACGGCCGCCGATGAACGCTCCCTGTCCCTTGGGGCAGGGGGGAAGGAGGCCGGGCACGGTGTAGGCCACCGGCAGTTTCAATGGCCTGGGCCGGGAGAGGAGGAACCGGAAGGTGGAAAGTCCTGGTATTTTCTAAGTCTTTTTTTTTTAATATATTTTATTGATTTTTTTATAGAGAGGAAGGGAGAGGGATAGAGAGTTAGAAACATCGATGAGAGAGAGGCATCGATCAGCCGCCTCCTGCATGCTCCCTGCTGGGTAGGTGCCTGCAACCAAGATACATGCCCTTGACCGGAATCGAACCTGGGACCTTTCAGTCCACAGGCTGACGCTCTATCCACCGAGCCAAACCGGTTTCGGCTCTTTTCCAAGTCTTACCAAGCCGAATTTCCCTGGAAAGAAGGACTTTTTAGATCTGTAAAGCGGCGCCTAGAGGCCGCTGTCAACATGTCTTTCAACTGCCTCCCTGTCCGCCCACAGTCCGGTTCCTCCTGGACCATCGTCCTCCCACCTGTCCGTCTGTCATGTCCCCTGACCCTCCACCTGCCTTGGGGAGGGGAAAAGGCAGCCATCGTTCCATTTTACAGATTGTCAAACTTCCCCAAACGAAGTCGTCCGCTCCATCACCAAGTGGGGGGGAGGGGGGGAAGGCAGACTGAGTTGGAGAAATGGGGTGATCGCCTTGGAAGAGGAGGGACAGCCCCCTCTCTCCTCTGTCCACCGTTCTGAGAACCACTCCCAGCCCCCAGCTGCCCCTCCCAGGATCTGGAGTCAAAGACTCACACCTGACAACAGTGACACATCCTGAGACCCGCCTCCACCATCCCCCCGGGGGAGAGGGGAAACATCCAGATCAAAGGTGGGGGAGAGGAGGAGGAGGGAGCAGAAATGGACCTAAACTCCAGGCGTGTTCTACAAGCTGAGGGGCGCCCGTAGCTTCTCTTAGGGCAGCGGTTCTCCACCTTCCTAAGGCCGCCACCCTTTAAGACAGCTCCTCATGGGGTGGTGACCCCCAACCATAACATTATTTCCGTGGCTACTTCATCACTGTCATTTTGCTACTGTTATGAACTGTCATGTAAATATCTGATAGGCAGGATGCATTTTCGTTGTGACAAATGGAACATCATGAAAGCCTAGGGTTTCATCACAAAAACAATACGTAATTCTATATTGTGAAATATTTATTTCTAATGACAAATAAGTGAAATTTTGTCTGGAATCGTGGTGTCGCATGGACAACAGTCTTCATATGACAACAGTAAACCACATGGCTACACTTTGCGACACCGAGGAGCGGTGTGTTGGTTCCTAAGACCATGGGAAATAGGTGTTTTCTGATGGTCTTAGGCGACCCCTGTGAAAGGCTCGTTCGACCCCCAAAGGGGTCGCGACCCACAGGTTGAGAACCGCTGTCTTAGGGCGTCACTGGGCCCCGACTCATGGGTGCAGTCCCCGGGGATACCGAGTCCCTCCGGGCCGGAGGCGGGGCAGGCTCCTAGCAAATTCTCCGGACGCTGCCTGCGGAGACGATAGCAAACGCACGGGTAACGGAAAGGAAGGACGCTGCAAACCGGGCCGCAGGTCCCGGGGTCCCCACCGCCCCAGGGCAGCCAACGCTCTCACCCCAAGGTCCCCGCGGGGCGCCTGGGCGGGGGGGGGGGGATCAGCTCCTGACCTCTCCCCACATTCGGTGGCGCCGGGGGCCGGGAGTCTGAGGAGGATGGAGCTGAAGTGGCCACTCAGCACCCCCCTTCCCCTCCCGGGCCCCCACCTTCTTCCCTGCAACAGCGCGCCCCTCTCCACGCCGCCGGGGGCCACCGAGTCAGAGGCCGACCCCGTGCCCCAGCCGTGACCTTGACCGAGTCCCCGCGGGCCCTCTCTCCACGGACACTAAAGCGCCCCCAGAGTGGAGGCGGCTGCCCCCGACGGTGGACGGCGCCCGCAGCGTCTGCGGAGGGGGTGCGCCGAGAGCCGCAGCCCCGCACCGGGGGGGGGAGAGAGAGGCGAGGTCCCCCCCGCCCACTCCGGCCACGACGCCCTCGCAAGTTCAAACCCCCGCCCGCCGCCAAGCCCCGCAGGGCGGGCCGGCCTGTCGGGGGCGCCGGGCCGCGGGACCCACCCGGGTGCACGCGGTGGCCACGCACCCGCCCGCCGCGAAGTTGCCGCAGCCGGAGCGGGGCCGTGGCGCGGGGCGCGGGGCGCGGGGAGCGGGGAGCGGGGCGCGGGGCGGGGAGCGGCCGGTACTCACGCCAGGGAGCCCCGCTGGAGCGGGTCCGTGACCCGGGTCATCGGGGGGCCCGGCTCCGGCCCCGCGCCCCGGGGTTCCTCCCGGGGCACCTGCCGCAGCGCGGCGCGCGGAGGAGGCGGCGAGCTGCGAGGCCGGGACGCGGCGGGCTCGGCGCGCAGACCGGAGCGGCCGCGCCGCGGGGGACTCGGCCGCCGGAGCCGCAGCCGCAGCGGGAACCCGGGAGCAGCCGGAGGCGGGAGCGCGGGCCGCGGCGGCGGAGGGAGGCGCCCGCGCCGCAGGCACCCGGCGCCCGCTTGGCCCCGCCGCCGCCGCTGACACCCGCTGGCCCGGCGGCGGGCCAATCAGAGGCGCCCGGGGCGGGAGCGCGTGCGGGGGGCGGGGCGGGAGCGCGTGCGGGGCGCGAGGCGGGAGGGGCGGGGCGCCGGGCGGGGAGGGGCGGGGCACCGGGCTGGAAGGGGCGGGGCGCCAGGCGGGGAGGGGCGGGGCGCCGGGCGGGAGGGGCGGGGATCCAGGCGGGGAGGGGCGGGGCGCGAGGCCGGAGGGGCGGGGCGCCAGGCGGGGAGGGGCGGGGCGCGAGGACGTGGCGCCGGGGCAGGGGTGGCCGGCCCGCGGGGACCTCCGAGCTCCCCCGGAGGGGGGGGCGCACGCGCGGAGAAGGCGGGGCGCCCTGGCTGGAGGCGGGGCCGGGGCTGGGGCGGCGCGCGCCCGGCCTGGGGACCCGCGAGCCCTCCGGGGCGCTCCCTGGCGGCGCAGTGCGGTGGCGCGGCCTTGGCCGGGGACCCCCCCCCTCCCACTCCCCAACGCGAGACCTCCGGTCGTTCCCAGCTTTGAAGTCAGGTTTTCTCGGGTCCCCGGCCCCCTGCGCCCCGGGATCCGGCCCGGCCTGGCCGCCGAGTGACGGGTCACCGCACCCGGGGCGGGCCTGGCTCGCGGGCGCAGAGTGTGGGCGCCCTCCCGCCCGCGCTGCCCCAGGCGCGGGTGGCCCTTCTCCAGGGACAGCTCCACAGTGTGCCCCGAAGTTGCCCGATCGGTACCGAGTCACCCTGCCGACCCCCCACCTCCCCCCTCCTCCGGGCTGGGCTCCCTTCGTCCTCTCCAATTTCCTGCGCCCGCGACGCTCCTGCGTTGCGCACAGGGACTGCGTGCGCTCTGCGCTCGGGGAGCTGTCCCGGGCCACCGCGCGCCCCCATCCCCCCAAGTCCCCTCGCTGTCGCCCCGCCCGCGTTGGCAGAAGAAGGGCGCCCCGAGATTGCTGCGGGTGAGGGACGCGCCGGGGCCCTGCGCGGAGCGGAGCTCCAGGTCCTGGAAGAGCCGCCGCCGCCGGGAGGTGGAAGGGTCCTGGCCTGGAGCGCGCACCCCGGGCCTGGAACCTCCCCAAGACGGACCGCCCCGGTGCCAGCCAGCCTCGGGGCTCGGAAAACACCCGATCAGTGTTCACTGCCGGGGCGGGGAGTCCCTCCATCCGGAGGAACCGTCTGGGGAGCTGCATCGGTTAATTCCCCAAACCCCGGAGCCCTCCGCGGGACGCGGGGCTGAGGCTGTGCTGGGTGTCCATTTGCGCCACAGAAACGGCTGGCCGGCCCGTTTGTGGATCTGCTCACAACAGAAACAAACAAAAAACAAAAAAACAACCTCCAAGAAGGTGAAACTTGGAAGGTAAAAGATTAAGTTGCTTTCTCTAAAGATCTGGTGGCCTCTCCTCCAGGGGTTTTATTGTCTACAAGCTGGTTGAAGGGGAAGGAAGTTTGTATTTTGTTTCTGTATTATTTCACTTTACTTGTCTGTGCTTGATTTCGCGTCTGCGTGGTGCGGAATTTGAAACGTGTCAGTGGGCACACAGCTCCCAGCCTTGTCCCCCAGCCTGTCACACCCTCTCCCTGGAGGCAGCCACTGCTATTTTATGTTCTGTGTGGTCTCCCAGAGAAAGGGGAAAACGTATTTGTCCAGTGTCCTTCTTTTTACCTTTTGTTATACAGACAGAAGGCTAGGTCTCACTTCAGGCACATGTGGATCAGGGGTTCGAGACCCCAAGTATAACTAGAATCTCCATCTCCCTACTCCCACCTGCTTTCTCTCTCTTCTTCTCTCTCCCTCCACCTTTTCCTCCTCCTCCTCTTCTCCGCTGTCCTCTATTCTAGAGACTCCATTGTTAAGCTGATTTACTTCAAATGAAGACACCCCGCAGCTTCAACTTTATCTTCTCTTCAGTGGTCAGGATCCAAGATTGAGGCGCGTATTAAACTGCCCAGAAGAACTCATTTGCCTTGCTTCCGTCATGCTACCTGATTGTTTGTGGGTGAACAAGGACCATGAGGTGAACTCAGCAGTGGGAATAAATCGGCACAAATGTTTGCAGGTAGTTCATGAATGCTTTCCTTTAAAAAAAAATTTTTTTTTATTGATTTCAGAGAGGAAGGGAGAAGGAGAAAGAGAGAAACATCAATGATGAGAGAGCATCATTGATTGGCTGCCTCCTGCAGGCCCCCCCACTGGGGATGGAGCCCACAACCCAGGCATGGGCCCTTGGCCAGAATCGAACCTGGGACCCTCCAGTCTGCAGGCTGACGCTCTATCCACTGAGCCACGCCAGCTAGGGCTCATGAATGCTTCCCTGCAGGTGCCTCCTGCTGGTGTACGTAAGTCACGGGGAAACACTTGTATGCACTGCAGACATTGTGAAGACCTGTGCTTCTGGCCCGATTCCAGCCCATCAGGGTAAATAAATGTTTGGATGTAGACTGCGAAAGGATGACGTGTGGCCCGACAATGTCTGCGTCGTGACGAGAATGAGGGCTGGGTTCAAAGGTTCCTTGACATCACGCAGGTGTTGGTAAAACGGACCTGATAATATAAATTCACCTCTTTCCAGGGTCCTAACATTTTTTGCCTAAGTTATAAACATTTTAAAAGAAAGACAGCCAAAACCAGTTTGGCTCAGTGGATAGAGCATCAGACTTCGGACTGAAAGGTCCCGGGTTCGTTTCCGGTCAAGGGCATGTATCCTGGTTGCGGGCACATCCCCAGTTGGAGGTGTGCAGGAGGCGGCTGATTGATGTCTCTCTCTCTTCGATGTTTCTGACTTTCTATCTCTCTCCCTTCCTCTCTGTGAAAAATCAATAAAATATATTTAAAAAAAAGAAATAAAACAGAAAGGAAGTCCAGATGGAAATCCAGGCTGCATTATGAATGGGAAAGAGCCCCACTTCCCTACTGGTAGTTCTTTAGGCCGGAAACACATACAACGGCAATTCTTCACCAGAGCTATTAGCGATTCTTTAAAAATCACCCCCCGACGACAGATGTGGCCTGGGAAGATGACGTGGGTCACAAGGAGCCAGCAAGAAAAGGAGCTAAAATGCTATTTCCTTGATGACTTCCTCCTGAGCTGTCACCCGGCAGAATTTTACCGAATCCCAGCAACATCCATCCCTTCTTTTGTCCCCTGCGACCCACCGGCAGTGTTCACTTTCTATTGGTGGCATGATCTTGACCACTGCAAGGGTTTTAATGGATTCTTCCTTTGTCAAGAAGAGCTCATGGACTTTTGTACACCAAGGAAATGTACGGTGAATTCTCTTAAAATGTGGATCAGGCAGTTCATTTCTTATCCAGAAGATGGATGAGTTTATACGAGCAGGAAAAGGACATGCCTCGGGAGGATTCTGGGTAGAATTAAAAGAACATTAATCACAAGACCGGAGTGCTGGTGTGTGTGACCTTACTACTTCCTGTGTGTATGACCTTGGGCAAGTTCCTTAACTTCATTGAATCCTCGATACCCTAAATAAAACATAGGGTGCCGTCCTCTCTGCTATCCTGCAAGATTGTTATTAATTGATACCACGGAATTGCTTTGCACAGAATAAAATTTAATGTTAGCTATCTAAAAATTATCATTGTAACCTGGAAAAAAAATGAGTTTACAAACAAAGTTTCTATGCCATTTTTGTGGCATTTTCTGGCATCGCAGTGGTTGAAACCACCTGCTACTTCCCTATCATCCAAAATCCATTTTCTTTCTATAAAATGTTTCTCTTCCATGGCACTTAGCACTTGTTATATAATATTAGTTGTTTGGGTCTATCTCCAGTATCCCCAACTAGACTGGAAGTGCCTTGCCATTGGCACCACCTCAGTAAACATTTTAAAAGAAAGATAAATAAATACAGAATAGTTCAGTGATTCGGGCAAGGTCACAGCTTTGATTCCTAGGGGTGCCTAGAACATTATCTTTCTAAATTATAGACAAACAACAGTTATTTGTTGAATGAAAAGTAAGTAGATTAAAGGAAAAATTTATAAATGGGACCTCATCAAAATTTTAAAAAATTAGTTCTATAAAAAGAAAAACCTATTAGGAAGATGAAAAAAACAAGTGATATACTGGGGAAAATATTATCAAATAACATATCTGACAAAGGATTTGTATTTAGAAAAAAAAAACTCCCTTGACAGGACCGGTTTGGCTCAGTGGATAGAGTGTCGGCTTGCAGACAAGAAGATTGCTCTTGAAATGGCGAAGTCGGGCATCGCCACAGACAGGGAGACA
>JAAGEH010000143.1:2571224-2697862 GCA_011751065.1 Lasiurus cinereus
GAAGGGAGAGGGATAGAGAGTTAGAAACATCGATGAGAGAGAGACATCAATCAGCCGCCTCCTACACGCCCCCTACTGGGGATGTGCCCGCAACCAGGATACATGCCCTTGACTGGAATCGAACCTGGGACCCTTCAGTCCACAGGCTGACGCTCTATGCACGGAGTCAAACCAGTTTTGGCTGTCTCTTATCTTTGTTACTCAAATATCTCATTAACTATCAACAACTTGGGGACAATGAAAACAAAGGCCAGTTTTGTAACTGGTGTCACGCATCCTACTTATTCATCCTTATCAAGCTTCTCAGACTTTCACTCTCCTCAATGTATGTGTTCATTATTATTACACAGTCTTTAACGCAGTACCGGTTAATTAAATTAACCAATTGTGTTGTGAGTTTATTTTGGATTAATTTTCTATTAAGGTCACATTATAATTACCAAATGATAGATACAAAAATAAAAAATTTCTATCCAATTAGGAAGGTTTCCAAATTTTCGTTTTAGTTCCAGAGGCCGGGTGCATGGATTCGTGCACATTGAAAGGTGGCCAGTGGAACAGGACTGGGTGAGACAGGCTGGACACACCCTGGAGCCAGCCACCCATGGTCCCTCCTTGGCCGGCCACACCTGGGGTGGCACCGGAGCTCAAAGGGCATCTGCGGAGTGAGTGGAGTCCCTCCGGCAGGTGGGGATCCCTCAGCCTGGCCTGCGGGGATCAGGCCGAAACCGGCAGTCCGACATCCCCCAAAGGGTCCCAGAGTGTGAGAGGGCACTCTGCAAAGTTGCTGTCACTCAGCAGCTCCTGTGTTGAGTATCTGCCCACTGGTAGTCAGTGAGTATCATAGCTACCAGCTGATTGGCAGGTCTGCCAGTCGTTAGCCTTTTATATATGTAGATTACCACGCATATGTTTTCCTCTAATTGGCTATTTGGTGGTAAGGGAGTGGGGGAGCAGATTGGGAGCAATGCAGGATCCTGACTGCACTTTAACAGGTGCATTAAGACCAGAGTGTGGTGAAGGCCGGAGGAGGGGCAGAAGCTGGGCGGAACCACTGCAATAAACGCAGGCATTATTTCCAATAAAATTTTAAGTCAAATTTTTTAAAAATATATTTTGTATTGATTTTTTTTACAGAGAGGAAGAGAGAGGGATAGAGAGTTAAAAACATCGATGAGAGAGAAACATCCATCAGCTGCCTCCTGCACACCCCCCACTGGGGATGTGCCCGCAACCAAATGCCCTTGACCAGAATCGAACCTGGGACCTTTCAGTCCACAGGCTGACACTCTATCCACTGACCCAAACCGGTTTCGGCTTAAGTCAAAATTTTTTTTTAATGATATTTCAACTACTTTATACACCTTGCCGAGTTCAATTTTTTTTTAAAAGCAACAAGCAAACCAACCAAACCAAACCAAAACTCACACAAGCTTATTTTTTATCAGTGTAAATGATGTATGTATTTACTGATTTATTTATTGCTGACTGTATTATAGATATTCCCCCATCTAGTTCCCTCCCCTTTTACCCCCTCCATCCAGACCCCACCCCATTCCAGGCCTTCACCCGGAATAGCTAAGATCTGGAAACAGCCACAAGCTTTCTTAGTTTATTTTTATTGTTGACATTATTATAAATATCCCTCGTTTCCCCCCATCTTTCCCCTTCCACCCCGCTTCTGCCCCACCTCAGGCCTTCACCACACTCTGGTCTTAATGTTCCTGTTAAAGTGCAGGCTGGATCCCACCATTCCCACGGTCCACTCCCCCACTCCCTTAGCGCCCATTAGCCAATTAAGAAACAAGGAGACATTGAGCCACCGACTAGCAGAGCCTTAACATTTGAAAGTCAGCCTTTGATGTTTGTTTCTTGGTTAGGGGGAAAATCCCGGAAGGAATGCGTTTTTCTCCGAATTTATCCATCACATGCTAAAGTAACCCAGAACAAATGCACAAGACTTTCCATTCAACTGCTTGTGACTTCCCTTTAATCTGTCTCCAAACACTTGGACTGCAAAGGATTTGTAATGGGTTATCACATGATAACTGAAGTATTTTTCTCTTTACAATTTTGCTTACTCATTTGTGAGTCCCGCTATTATAAATTATCATTTAGTCACTATGCTTATTATTTAAAGGAAACTGTGCATCTTTTCGTAAAGCAAAATGTGGATATATGTTCTTTAAAATATTACCTACACATCTATAGGAATATATCTGTATGTGTGCTCACACATAGCAGTCCATATCTACTTATGTAGTATATAGATGTGCACATATCTATATAGATATACCTGTATTTGCATACAGCATTATAACATACGTATGGATGTACATACACACATAACTCACATATAGACATATGTACATGTGGTACAAAGCAATGGTTAAGACCAGAGATTCTGTAACCAGTCTGCTTGATTTAAATTTCAGATCCACACAATAACTAAGCCAAGTGACTTAATCCGATGCCTCAGATTCCTTATGCTAAACGAATAAATAATATTTGTATCTGTCTCAGAGGCTTTTTATAAGGGCTTTATCAATGAATATATGCACAGCTCTACACAGAGCTTAGAATGACATCTGCCTGTCACTGTGTGTGTGTGTGTGTGTGTGTGTGTGTGTGTGTGTGTGTAGTGTAGGTGTAAATAATTACCTCCTCCTGTGTCTGTTTCACACATCTGGAATTTTTTGTATACTGGGTTTTTCTTCATGGGGGGATATATGTATATACTTAAGGATGGTTATAAAATTAACTTTGTTTCTACTAACTGGTTTTCTCCTAACTCAACTTCTCCAGGCTAAACAAATCTAACTTTTTTAAAAAATATATTTTATTGACTTTTTTTTACAGAGAGGAAGGGAGAGGGATAGAGAGCTAGAAACATCGATCAGCTGCCTCCTACACATGCCCCAATGGAGATGTGCCCGCAACCAAGGTACGTGCCCTTGACCAGAATCAAACCCAGGACCCTTCAGTCCACAGGCCGACGCTCTATCCACTGAGCCAAACTGGTTAGGGCAACAAATCTAACGTTTGACTTTGCCTCATATATTTCAGACTCCTAAATCTTTTCTTTCATTTTTTTTTCTGGATCTTCCTAAGGGTTCCCCACCTCTAGAACTGTCAGACCCCCCGAGGGTACACCTGTTCTAACCGGGACGTGACCGTGCAGCTGGGATGCTCTCGGCAGGGCGGGAGTTTTCCATGGGCTGGCACTAGCTCCAGTTCCCAGTCTCAGCCCGGATGCCTGGGATCCAGCTCTCTCCAGAACGGGCACTCCTGCAGTGTTCCTCAAGGACTATAGACAAATAGCAGTGGTTGACCCCCTGGTTGCACATTAAAATCACCAAGGGAGCTTTTAAGAAATCCCAACTCTTAGACTCACCTCAAGCAATTGAATCAGCATCTCTGGAGGGTTTGGCTGTACATTTGCTATTTCTTAAAAGCTCTGGGGTGACTCTTTTATCTATCTATCTATCTATCTATCTATCTATCTATCTCTCTCTCTATATATATATTTTATTGATTTTCCACAGAGAGGAAGGGAGAGGGATAGAAAGTTAGAAACATCGATGAGAGAGAGACATCGATCAGCCGCCTCCTGCACGCCCCCTACTGGGGATGTGCCCGCAAACAAGGTACATGCCCTTGACCGGAATCGAACCTGGGATCTTTCAGTCCTCAGGCCGACGCCCTATCCACTAAGCCAAACCGGTTTCGGCATGGGGTGACTCTTAAATGCAGTCAGAATGAACAACCAGGGCCATTCTAGAAAGGATCTCACCATCCAACGTTGAAGACTATCTCTGATCCTAAGCCCCAGTCCAGACACACAATCTGGAGGTAGACACATAAGAGAAGACGCCAGTGTGTGCTTCCTCCTTGAATGTGGGAAGCTACATCATCCCAACTCTTTCCCAAAGGTCAGTGGACAGCCTCCTGAAGCCATGCTCTCTGCCTTGTCACCAAATGACCCCCCCCAAAAGATCTACACCGTGAGACTAGACATTGTGCTTTAGAGCCATTGCTCTCTGCTCAGAGCAACTTTTCTCATGGTGTCACACACACGGGGGACCCTAGGCAAGCGCATGACACTGTCCTGCTGTGATACCCAGGCAAGACTCAGCTCCCAGCTGAGTTCCTATGTTAGAAAGCATTTAAAAATGTAAGTTAGGCTGAGACCGGTTTGGCTCAGTGGATAGAGCATCGGCTTGTGGACTGAAAGGTCCCGGGTTCGATTCCGGTTGGGGGCATGTACCTTGCTTGCGGGCACATCTCCACTGTGGGACGTGCAGGAGGCGGCTGATCGATGTCTCTCTCTCATCGATGTTTCTGACTTTCTATCTTTCTCCTTTCCTCTCTGTAAAAAATCAATAAAATATATATATTTTTAAAAAGTAAGTTAGTCAAACCACAAGTGCTGGCCAGGATGTGGAGAAAAAGGAACCCTCGTGCACTGCGGGTGGCAATGCAGACTGATGCAGCCACTGTGGAGAACAGTATGGAGTTTCCTCAAAAAACTAAAAATGGAACTGCCATTTGACCCAGTGATCCCACTTCTAGGAATATACTCCAAGAAACTAGAAACACCCATCACTGTTTCTCTGACACAGAAGTCGCGAAAGTGAGGTGACAGTTGTTTATATGGAAAGCAATACAATAGTTAACAAATAATGCAAGAATAAATCCTGTGTTTCCTGCAACCGGAGACCTACTTTTGCCACACCATGTATGTATATATCCTTTGCTTCCTTTGCTTTATCCACTTTAGTAATACTCTCTCACTACATTATTGGTAATAATCCTGTTATAAAATGCAAAAACAGGAGCTCCGAGAAGTTAAGTAGCTTTTCTAGGCTGGCAAAGCGAATAGGCGGAGGCACTCAGAAAAAACACTTGCACCCTGATCCTTCCTGTTTTTCTCATAATCCTCCTATTTTGTTTGTAATTGGTTTGTAATTCTCAGTATTGGAGTTCACGGGCAAAAAGACTGTTAACGCTTTTTTATACCGAAAATATTATCGCTTCCCAGTAAGCGATCCTCGCTTTGTTCAGCCAGGTGGGCGATGTGTAATGAGCTTGTGGGATGGCTCAGATATGTCCTGTTGTGGCCAAGTTCGCTCTCAACTGGGTTTTTTTTTTTTTTTTGAGAGTTGAAAATACTTTGCAAGATTATTTGCTTCCTTATCATCCCACATGCCTTCTGTTTATTCCTACTAGAGGCTTCCCAGCTGAAACGATACCGCCTTCCAGATCTTTACCATTTAATGTATTAGAGAGTTGACTTAGCACCAAAATCATAGCAACTGTATTATTATACCTTTTTTCCTTCTTTTTTTTTTCTTTTAACATTTAGGGGGAAAGTATATTTTGGCTCTATTTGCAGAAAGGGACACATGTATCAACAGTGTATTTTCCTCATATGCAAATTCATCGAAACTATCCATCCACCACAGAAGTAGTTGAGGAGAGGAGAGTGGCTCAGCTAACTCCAGACGTTTGGGGGCCCACCTCTCAGGCAGCGAGCAGTTAGCTTGCGATGCAGCCCTTTACCTGAGATCTCACTGCTTTCGCCTCTGCTTAACCCCAAAAGACCTCATATAACAACATAAAGCCACCATACGTGGAAAGTTAAGATCCAGGGAAACCTAGATTAGAAAATGCTTCCCATGTAAAATACAATGGATCTCTTATATTCTCAGCTATAACATTTTTTCTCTAGTAATATTTTTCCCTGTGCCTTTCTTATATGTTAATGCTTGTCACTCTTGTTCTTTCTCTTGTCTGATTGTATTGGATGTTACATATACAGTGGTACCTCGAGATACAAGTGCCCTAACATACGAGATTTTTGAGATACGAGCGATTTTTGCTTTGAAATACGAGCAACATTTGAGATAGGAATCATCGCGTGGATCGGCCGGCTGCACACGACCCACCAGTTTACCGCGACTCGAGCGTCTCATAGTTTCCCACGCCTCAAGGTTACGGAACGAATTAAACTCGTATCTCGAGGTACCATTGTACTAGTATTTTTTTTAATATAATTGCAGTGACAATAAGGAGACCTGAATTGTTTCCTGCCTGTACCATTTTGTTACTAATATAAGTGAGCTTAGTCTACTGCATCCTTTCTTCCCTCTTTCCTTCACTCCCTTCTTCCTCCCTCCCTCTAACTGTCCCTCCCTGCCTGCCGGAGGTATTATTCTCTTCCCATCGGTGGCCTGCAGCCAGTCACTGGCTCACACAGGGCACAAAGGAAGGAGCACTGTGATAAACTCATGGTCCAGCTCAGTCCAGGGGATTAGGCTGAGGCTGGACCTCAGCTGAACTTGCATCTTGCCCCAGGTTCTTTCCCTGTCCGGCCTCACTTTCTTCCTCTCAGGGGAACTGAAGGCTCTCCCTCCATCCTTTGCACAGTTCATCTCAGGCTCTGTTTTTAGAGAATCTACACAAAACCTTTTTCTTTTTTCTTCCTGTTTCTTATCAGCATGTTTATTAAATGGCTCTGAAAAAAATTATCATCAGGGAGAAGATGGAAGGGAGAGAGCAGAGGCAGTGAATAACCTTATCGTGGCATGCTCTGCTCCATCCCCCTCTTCCACAGGAAGGAGAAAGCCTGAGTCCAAGGAAGGTGTGGGAGGGAGAGCACACACACAGAAGGCTGGCCTCCTTCAAGAACCTTGAAGCGTGTCGCCTCTCTCGGAAGTTCAATAGAAAATTAAAGTTGCAAGTGCAATCCCTTGGGTTCTTAAGGGCTTGGAATTCACCTCTGTGCCAATAAAAAGAAAATGTGGGAAGAAACCGAATGTGTAATCAGTTCGCTCGTGGTGCTCTTTGGCTTTCGTTTCTGACATTTACACAAGATCTACCTTGACCTGGGGGACCATCCCTGAATTCCACGGAAGCCTGGCCCTCCGTCGTGGGAGCACCTGAGACTTGCCCCAAGGATTACCTAGAACAGTAGCTGTGCTTCTTAAGGAACATCCTAGCCGCCTGCCGAGTCCATTTAATACAGCGGTCGGTTCTCAACCTGTGGGTCGCGACCCCTTTGGGGGTTGAACGACCCTTTCACAGGGGTCGCCTAAGACCATCGGAAAATGCAGATATTTACATCATGATGCATCACAGTAGCAAAATTTCATGGTTGGGGGTCACCACCCCATGAGGAACTGTATGCAAGGGTCGCGGCCTTAGGAAGGTTGAGAACCACTGGTTTAATAGATCACATTTATTCAGAAAACCTTTCAGGCCCTGGAGGAGACAGTGGTGTCAGCCACTTCCTGAGACGAGAGACAAGACACAGGACAGACCTTTTTTAATATTTTTATGTCCTTCCTTTCAGAGATCTGGTTTTTGTATGAGTATTGCGTCTTGGGCACAAAGCCTGGAGTTGCAGAGAATAATAAAATGCTGCCAGTGCTCTCTGCACATTCCCTTGGGCCTTACCATTTTAGTGCATGCTGGCCGATGCCCAGCTGCCAGCATCTGCATCTATGGCAGCTGGGCTCTTCTGTGTGCAGAGCAGGTCATAGTGCACAGCAAGAATTAACAAAATATCCGCCGAAACCGGTTTGGCTCAGTGGATAGAGCGTCGGCCTGTGAACTGAAGGGTCCCGGGTTCGATTCCGCTCAAGGGCATGTACTTGGTTGCAGGCACATCCCCAGTGGGGTTGTGCAGGAGGCGGCTGATCGATGTCTCTCTCTCATCGATGTTTCTGACTTTCTATCCCTCTCCCTTTCTCTCTGTGAAAAATCAACAAAATATATTTTTAAAAAAAGACTTAACATAATATCCTTCCTTCCCCAAAGTCATCAACTCCAGATGGAATAACTCAGTGCGTTCTATCCTGGGTCCAGAGCTCTCCAGTGGAATTGACTGCAGTTACCCACGCAGTCATTAGCTTGATAACAAACCCCTTATTGGCTGCCTGCCCTGCTTCACTTCTCCATGCCTCTCTCATCACCTGTTAAGCAAACACTTGCTTCGGATCCTCGTCTCTCCGTCTGCTTCTGGGGAACTGGAACTAAGACGGGGCATCCCAAAGTTGCGACTTTCAGTTGGGATGTGGTGGGCCTTGCTCTGCTGAACCCCTCCCCACAGTTTAAATCCTAAACCTGGGACTGCTTGTGGGAAAGCCTTCGTATTTCAACCTGCAAAGAGTTAATTTTCTTCTGGTCTGCAGTCTTCCAATGCAGACAAAACAAATGGAGCTCTTGGAACAGGCATAGTAGAGAGAAATGTATTTGGGCCTATTGAATTAGGAAGGAAGTGACAGCCTGCCTTGCGTCTCTCAGCCTCTGTTCTGGGTGATGATTCATGCCCTCAGCTTCCTCCCTTGGGATGGATGTGATAATAATGGTTTAAATAGCAGTGGCTTCTGCAGTTCTAGCTCTGAGGAAGGCTAGGGAATAGAGAGATATAATCAAAGGTCAATCACTAAAATGCTGTCAGTGTTATGGAACAGGAGTCAAATTTATTCTAGAAATTGGACATCTTCCAGTTGCAGGAGGAACTAGGGAAATGAAGTTCTGGAAGGGAGACCAGGCGGTCAGAGAAATATCCCTAATTTGACCTGAAGCACAAGTCGGGTGGACAAGTCAGAGCTTGCAGGGACCTCTGAGGAGCTAAGTGTGTCCAGTTACCCAAGCAACAAAGCAAGGATTAGGGGGTGAGTAGAAGCCAGAGAGGCTGCTAAACGCTCTACAAGGCACAGGACAGGCCCCCACCACAAAGAATTATCCCCCTAAAATATCAGTAATGCCACCAGGAGAACCCTGCACCAGAAGTAAGAGCCTGCTTCTAATTCAGTCAGTTCCTTGATTTTGCTTCATCAAGCACATTGGAAATACTAAGACAACGAGATAGCATGAATTGATAGCCAATTACCTGCCTCTTTGACCCAAAGCTATGCATCCCAATCTAAACTTTAATAATAGTCTCAAGGTGCTCCTTTGTCTTTTAATAACTAGATATAACAATGACATCATCTTCCACACATCTTCCCTAAGACATAAAGCCGCTCCAGGTACCCTTGACCAACTCGGATCCCCATTGGCCACTGTCATGGTACCCTGAATAGTTCCTAGTCATCACAAAACAACCAAACACTTACTAGTTTGATCACTGTTTCCTGTCTGCCTGCCCCACTAAAATGTAAACATTGTCTCACATAGTCCTCACAACAATCCTACGAGAAACATATTCTTATCCCATTTTACAGATGAGGAAGCTGAGATTTAGAAAGGCTGACTGCTTTGTCTAAGATCACCCAGATGGCACGTGGAGGAATCTAATATTTGCTACGCCACACAGTCCTGAGAAGATAAGCCTATTACTGACACAAAAGCGAGATGGAGTATCTGCTTTTTAAAGTGTTTTCCCTTAAGTGTTTAAATGATAGCTTTGCTAAATCCCTTCTGCCTGCAGGTCTGTGGGTAGAAGCAGACCCAGTTCCCGTAATCATCAGCTAGCATCTCTAACGCTCTTCTCTAAATAGCTGTTAGTAAGAAAAATGCAAATGAGGATGTCTAATGGAAAATTGTTCCAGCTCCACTTTGAGACCTGCGGTGACTGAGCCAAATTTCCTCCCGAGCAAACAGATGTGCCGGCTCCTCTGTGGTGGAGTATTGCTCCTCTCTTGGCTGGAAGCCAAGCCTATGGCGGAATGACGTTGCCATCCTCAAATCAGAGCCTCTGAAGATTGTGGTTCCTGTTAGAACCCACCCACTGAGGACCCAGCTGTGAATAGGAGCCCCTCTGTGTCTGCAGGACCACGGACAGGCCTTGTCTTCTTTTTTATTGACAAACTATTATGTTCCCATGTTAAAGGGTAGTCAGGAAAAATAACAAGCATGCATCAAGACATATGTGTGTGTGTATACACAGTCACACGTATATCTGAGTATACATACTATACAGCATGTATGGGACTAGAGAGGCCATGCCCTACAAAAATGAAGGCACCACTTAGAAGAGAACCTCCCTTTCAAAGTTCACCCAGTTACAATTCAACAATGCCTGGTGTCTTGGTGTTCATGTAGGACTTGCTATATTAAGTTAAACCACATGAAAATGACATTTTTAGTGGTACAATATATGGATAATATGGATTGGCTAATATGCAATCAACAACCTGCAGGGTGGAATTAAGGAGCAAGAACCCACCGAGACCAGTTTGGCTCAGTGGATAGAGCATCAGCTTGAGGACTGAAAGGTCCCAGGTTCGATTCCGGTTGGGGGCATGTACCTTGCTTGTGGGCACATCTCCACTGTGTGGCGTGCAGGAGGCGGCTGATCGATGCCTCTCTTTCATCAATGTTTCTGACTTTCTATCTCTCTCCCTTCCTCTCTGTAAAAAATCATTAAAATGATTTTTTTTATATTTAAAAAAAAAAAGAAGAAGCAAGAACCCTTCCCCAGGTAGCCCAGCAAGAGAGGGTCCCAAGTTCAGAGGAAATGGGGAAGCTGGCCAATTACTGAGGCAGGATCTCATGAGTAGGGTAAGAGGACAGGACCCCACAACTACAAATCAGGCAAAAAAATAGAAAATAAAATGCTCTTTTGTCCGAAAAGCTGGGCTGAGAAGAGGGCAAGCAGGAAGTGCATGAAGCTGCTTTGTTTCTAAGCTCCTGACGTAGGCCACTTGGCCAGAACCTAGCTTGAGCTTTATTAAATTACAGCTGAGAGAAAGCATCCATCCGGCAAGGAACAGCAGCAGACGGAGGGGCTACTTGCAGAGTGATGTCAGAGAAAAGCGGAATTCGGAGGGCTGGGCCTGCCCATGGAGCTGGTGGAACAGTGACCCTCAGGATACAGGCTGAAGTCTGGACAAATGTCAGCTGAGGATGGAGAAAGGGCTAGAAGGTAAGTGAGCTAGATGCTGAATTCTCCTAGGAAGCAAGTGGTGATGGTGTGGCTGGAGAGGGCCCGGGTGGGATGGGAGGGTGCAGTGGCTTCTGGACTAAGAAGAGGAGCCAGGACAGACTCTCCTCTGCAGGAGGAGGCATCTCAGGAGTTGCATAAGGCCAAAACTGGTTTGGCTCAGTGGATAGAGCATCGGTCTGTAGACTGAAAGGTCCCAGGTTCGATTTCGGTCAAGGGCATGTACCTTGGTTGCGGGCACATCCCCAGTAGGGAGTGTGCAAGAGGCATCTTATCGATGTTGCTCTCTCATTGATGTTTCTAACTCTCTATTCCTCTCCTTCTCCCTTCCTCTCTGTACAAAATCAATAAAATATATTTTTAAAAAAAAGAGTTGCATAAGAGGACCAGGAAGCCTGGTCTCTTGTTTCAGTCTTGCTTCCAACTAGCTTTGTGCCTTGGCAGATTGCTCAAGTTCTCTGAGAGTCAGCGTCTTCATCTATAAAATGGGAGTGCAGTTTAGTTTCTGGGTCAAGGTCACCTGTGAGAGAGCCAATTGCTTGTCAAAAAGTGGTTCCCTGGGGAAAAGAAAGTGACATTCCAGAGCATTTTCACTTATTCCACCAAAGGACAGAATTTTAGGCGATAATCCCAGAAAACTGAGACCTCGCATCCAGGTATATTTTAATCTAAGTAGAGTTCTTAGTGTCCTAATTTTATTTTATTTTTATCTGACAGCCATTGCATTTGCTGGGGTTGCTTTTATTCATGGCTGGCTGGCATGAAGCTACAGGCCCATGACTTAAGGAAGACGTTTAGGATTTTCTCTCTCTTAAAAAAAAATACATCTGCATGACCGTGGATGAAAGTGGAAATTCCATTTCCAGAAAGCAGAAGGAGCCACAGCCCTCAATGTGGAATTGAGAGCCACTCTCACAATGGCATCCTGCAGGTGCTGTCCTTGGTGCTGAACGTCTGTTAAAGAGGCTTTTATACAACCTTGGACTTATTTGTACTAATACGTTAAAGCCTAAAGGGATAGATGGGAAAACTAAATGAGCTCTTATGTATACGAAAACACCTCTTAACTTAGGAATTGAATTGATCATAAACTTCAAAATATTTGAACATTAAGTATAGTTATATATGCTCACAATTTTCCAATGTATTGAAGTACAAATTTAATGCAGAAAACTTGGGGAAACACCAAGGAAAATGAAGGGCCTGGTCCCATCATGCTGTGTGCTAAGGAAAAGAAAATGATGCTCAGGATCCAATTTGTCGTTTTCTGCCTATTTCACACGACTCTTTCCTATGTGCGTTTGTAATGGGATAAGGGGCGATATGGCATAATGGGAAGAGATGGGTGTTGGTCTCATTCCAGCCTTAGAGATTTGTTGTTGGGATTATGATGAATACATGTGAAGAGCCTGGCACTGAGCCTCACACTTGGCAGGTGCTCAACCAACAATGGACATTGTTCCTCTTATCGCTGTTGTTTTTATGTAATGATTCTTATTACCAATTGCAGCTCATGTTAGTTCCGCTCCTACAATGGATGCATTTGTAAGCATTAACCCCCCTCTCTGTGCTTCCTAAGGAGCATTCTGTCCTTCAATGCCATCTTCAAAGTTCTTGCTGCCAGTTAATTATTTCCCCCAGAAACGCATTTTCTTGCCACTTTTAGTTAGTTTTTGTTTTTTTAGCTTTTAGAGTCTGTGCCTCCTGCCCAGCCACTTGCTTACCTTCTCTTGCTGTGGAGGTGGGGGTTGGTGTAGATGTTACACTTCTCTCCCTTGGGCAGAAGAATAACCCCAGGTGGGTCATTCCGTTAAGCTGTGACGGATGGCCCCTGGGAATGAAACAACATCTTTTGTATATTTCCTGTATCCTTCCGGTCAGGTTTCTCTCGTTTCAACAACTCAGTAGTTTAATCACTTGTCAATCAGCCATGGGGGCTTCTCCACAGAGGTGAGAGCCATGAGCAGCCAATATCCACAGTGGTTAGGGGGTTGGGTTCACAGGCTCCATAAAGGGGTTCCAGAACAGGCCACCCCAACATTGACTACCCCAGCCTAATTCATGGCTTATTTCCCCCTAAGAAGGAACATAAAGGAGAACTCTGAATATTCCTAAGTTTTACTTGGTGGAAGTTATATAACTCAACTGAACATACAATAATTAGAACTGGTTATTTCTATAAGTCCATTTATAGAAATAAATATGAAGATAGATGGGAGTGTTAGAGACTCAACTAAATCTGCCTGAGGGAGAGAGAGGAGACTTGGGGACTTGGAGTGTGTGGGCAGAATTATGCTATATTAAAAAGTGAATAGATAGTACCCTCGGCGATCCCAAATCTGTCTCTTGCTTCAACAGTGTTTGGACCGAACAGACCAGGGACCACCTTTAAGACCAGCCAACACACTGTGTTGTGTTGTTGTTGTTGTTTTTCTATCTTAATTCCTTATTGTCGAACAACCATAAGCTCCCAAATTAGTCAGAATTACAGTGGTACCTCGAGATACGAGTTTAATTCGTTCCGTAACCTTGAGGCGTGGGAAACTATGAGACGCTCGAGTCGAGGTAAACTGGTGGGTCGTGTGCAGCCGGCCGATCCACGCGATGACTCCTATCTCAAACGTTGCTCGTATTTCAAAGCAAAAATGGCTCGTATCTCAAAAATCTTGTATGTTAGGGAACTCGTATCTCGAGGTACCACTGTATTCCACTGAGGTGGAGGCTGCCGTCAACCACCTGGCCAACCTGCATCTGCCGGCCTCCCACACCTACCTCTGTCGGGGCTTTTATTTTGAGCTCTATGATGTGGCTCTCGGCAGCATGGACCACTTTTTCCATGAGTTGGTAGAAGAGGGCAAGGGCACTGAGCAGCTCTTAAAGTTGCAAAACCAGCGTGGTGGTCGCATTCTCTTCCAGAACGTGCTGTAGCCTTCCCAAGATGGGTGGGCAAAACTCAGGATGCCATGTAAGTCGGCATGGCCTTGAAGAGGAATCTGAACGAGACCATTATGGAGCTGCATGCTCTGGGTTCTACCCATACAGACCCTCATCTCTTTGACTTCCTGGAAGACCACTTCCTGGATGAGGAGATGAAACTCATCGAGAAGATGGGCTCCACCTGACTCAACTCTGCAGCTTGGGCAAGTATTTCTTCAAAAGGCTCACCCTCAGGCACGACTAGGAGCCTTTGGAGCCCAGAGACCTTTGAGAGGTCCTTCTGCTGCCTCTCAAACACCAGCCATTCTTTTAGCCACCCTGAAGTCCTCTCCCATCCATCGGACCAAATGGAAACAATAAAGTTTTATGCAAGAAAAAAAAAGTGAATATCTTTGATGTTAACGCTAAAAAAGAAGGGAATGAGAAAGAAAATAGTCAACAATTTTTATAGACTATTACCAGATACCACACCCATACACCCTTTCCTAACAGATTAGTTAAAACATTGGACAAGCACTAAATAACTGAAAACACTACACACCATATTAAGCATGTAGTTTAAAAAATATATTTTATGATTTTAGAGAGGAAGGGAGAGGAAGAGATAGAAATATCAATGAAGAGAGAGAATCACTGATTGGCTGCCTCTTGCATGCCCCCAATTGAAGATCGAGCCTGCAAACCCAGGCATGTGCCCTTGGCTGGAATTGAACCTGGGACCTTTCTGTCCACAGGCTGATGCTCTATCCATTGAGCCAAACCAGCTAGGGCTAAGCATGTAGTTTTAAAATAGCTACTGGGAATTACGGAGTGACGAAAACTTACAAAACACACTTACATAGGACTCTTTTCAGCTCCTTACCTGTCCATGGGCACGGAATTCTACCATATCACACAGTTTGTACCTTCTTATGTGTAGATGCCTTTTGTCACCATCTTTTCTCCCTATGTCTGTCTCATTCTTGGCCATAGTTCCTAATTTTTCCAGTTCTCGGAGTCCAGGTATTATGCAAGTTTTTTATGGTTTTTCCTCCATTTGTGATTCCATGCCAAAAGCCCTTCCTGGTTTCTCAAGAAGGCTGAAGAGGGACTTCATTCATTTCCCCGCCCCTTTACTTTTTTTGTTGGTCAGTAGAATGCCCTGGACCCAGGAAATACTCATCATGCCCGATTTCTCAGAGAGGAGAAAAAGACTCTTTCTATACATTTTAACAAAGACGACCTGATTCTGAGATTTCCTGGAGGCATTCCAATTTTAAATTATAAATCACTGTCGCCAAATGACTTGCCAAACCGTATGTCTTCATGTTTAACTTAGAATTCTGTTATTGCAGTTTGGGCTGATCTCCAATAGAGTCCCATTAACTCCTGGGTTCTCGCTCTATTAGAGATTGCTATCCCTGTTCTAAATGTCTTAGGACATCAAAATAGGTTTTGCTGAGCTTGGCAACCAATTAATTAAACAAACCACGAGGCTTGGGGGGGAAACGGTCAACATTATTAATTTTCTGATTATTGTCACACTGTAGCTAGACACAGTAGTCGTCTAGCAACTGAAAAAATGGATGCTACAGATGTGTGGCTAATCTTGTGACCCAAACTTTTAGGATGCCGCTTCAAATGGCAAACCATGGGAAGATAACAGGTAGATACAAACATATAATTCTATTTTTAGGAGCTGAGGCGATGATGTGGGTGACACACACTTCTTGGATATCCTTTGCTGATGGTTATCACTGAGTCAAGCACACAGTAGGAGACCACTAAAAAAAAAAACTAACTGCTTTCCATCACAGGAGCTTTGATGAGGAAATGGTGGGGAAAAGTAAATTTCCTGGAAAATTGTTGCCAAACTGTTGTTATTCTAAGCTTTCTGATCACATGTGGTAGCAGCCCGTGGTGATGATGATGGATGGAACAGGTAGCAAAGCTGCTTGAGTCTCTCACACTCCCATCTGTCTTCACTTTCAACACTGCCTTCTTCTTTCAGGCTGCAGTAATTTTACTAGCGTTCTAGTAGTGCATGTCATTTTAATAGGCGTGCTGTGCTGTCAAAAGTTAAGTATAGTAACATATTTTGAAGGGGCTTAAGTATCAAGTATTGAGTCCATAAGGATGGTGGCAGTCCATTCAACATTGACTCAAAAGGATTGTTTTAAAACATACTTTATTTTTCAGTGACAGGTGACACACAATATTATATTAGTCTCAGGTATCTGACCCAGTGATTAGACATTCTATAACTTACTAAGTTGACCATCCCAATAAATCTAGTACCCATTTGATACCATAGATAGTTATTAAAATAGCATTGACTGTCTTCCCTTTGTTGTACTTTATATCCCCATGATTTATTCTGTAACTACCAATTTGTATTTAATTCCTTTACTTTTTTGCCCATCGCCCACCCATAAGGATTTATTGAGCACTTACGTGGTAGGAATTATGTGAGCATTGGACACACAATGGTGTAGAAAACAAATGTTGCTCCCGTCTATGTGGAATTTACAACCTAGTGGGCTAAAGAGGCCAAGGAAAAGGTCACAGATGGATATAAAACAGCACATCATGCTAAGTTTGATGAAGAAATAGTACAGGGTGATAAGAGAAAGTATAGGGAAAAACAATTCCTTGACAGGGTGGGATTTGTTCAGGGCCGGTATCTCTGAGGTAGATCTTTAAGTTGAGACTTGGAGCATGAACAGGAGTTAACCCGGTGGGAAGTGAGGGGACGAATATCTGAAACAGAGGGAACAGCATGTCTGTAGGCATAACTTTTAGGAAGGCTTGATGAATTTGAGAAACTGAAGTTGTGACTGGAGCTGAGAGTGCAACGGGCAGTCACAGGACAAGGGTGTGGAGTCGGAGAGCCTTGTAGGTCATGGTAAGAACATTGGATTTCATTGCAAGAAATGGGCAACTTACAACGAAGAATAATCTATCCAGCAAAGCTATCATTCAGAATTGAAGGGCAGATAAAGAGCTTCACAGGTAAGAAAAAGCTAAAGGAGTTCATCAGTATTATATGAAATGCTGAAAGGTACTCTTTTAGAAGAGGAAGAAGAAAAAGGTAAAAGATAAAAATTATGAACAACAAATACATATCTATCAACAAGTGAATCTAAAAGTTAAGTGAATTAAAAATTCGATCAACAGAATAAACTGCTGAATATAATAGAATCAGGAGCACAGAAAGGGAGTGGACTGATAATTCTCAGGGGGAAAGGGGTGAGGGGTGTACAGGGAGAGACTGGACAAAAATCATACACCTATGGATGAGGACAATGGGAGGGAGGTAAGGGCAGAGGGAAGGGTGGGAGCTGGGTGGAGGAGTGCTATGGAGGGGGAAAAAGAGAAGCAAATGTAATAATCTGAATAATAAAGATTTAATTTAAAAAAAAAGAAATGGGTACCTGAATAAGCTACCCTTATTATTACCAGAACTCTTCACCATGAGCCCTGCTCCAGGTATTACTAGAAGACACTCGGCTGCTGTTGTCTCAAAGTAAGAGGACATAGTCCTGAGGTGATAAAGCAAAACATCCCAAGGAAACAAGAAGAAATTTACCAAGGAAAAATGTTTGAGACTCATCATTACCCTTTATTGTCTCACAACAGAAGAGGAAGTCTGAGAAAGCATTGTTCAATTTCTCAGCAGAGGGACTTTTATGTAAATGAGATTCACAAATTCACAAAATGAGATTCACAAATCTCACTAAAACATAATAAAATAAAAAAAGTATGAAGGCCCCTTAGCTTTTTCTAATCTCCTCTCTCATTCATTTTCCCAAACTCAGATCTTTATAAAATGCTGATGACAAAGATAAATGTTTTTGTTCTATTCATCCATAGTAGAAGCTTCAAAGAGCTTTATTTGCAAAGAGTATTTCCCAGGTGATATCCTTATACCCACACAGTCCTTAGAACACACATCAGCAGACACTGCTTACTTCTGGCCATAGCATTGACCTAATGAGAGGGTCTTTTCGGGTCTGAGAGGCACACTGATCTAAAGTCATTGCGAGGTAATATTGGGATGGCAACATCACATTCTCTCTCTGTATTTATTGAAATGATCATATGACTCTTTTCTTTATTCTGTAAATATGGTGAATTATATTGATTCTTCTTAGAATGTTGAAGTAACCTTGCAATCCCATGATAATTTCCCTTGATTGGGATGTATTGCCTTTTTATATATAGCTAAATTTTATTTTTCTAATATTGGGGGGTTGTTTCTATATTCATGAAGGATAATGATCTGTAGTTCCAAAGAAATCTGAGCCCAGTCTATTTTCCATTCCTTTTTTTTTTTTACTCAATTTTTATAGAAAACCCTCCCTTATTCCCTCTCTCAAGTATCTATCTTTCTAATCCAGTGGTTCTCAACCTTTTTAATGCCGTGACCCTTTAATACAGTTCCTCTTGTTGTGGTGGACCCCCAATCATAAAATTATTTTCATTGTTACTTCATAACTTTCACGACCCACAGGTTGAGAACCACTAGCAGGGTCGCCTAGAACCATCGGAAAACACAAATATTTACATTATGATTCATAATAGTAGCAAAATTACAGTTATGAAGTAACAACGAAAATAATTTTATGGTTGGGGGTCATCTCAACATGAGGAACTATATTAAATTGTCTCAGCATTAAAAGGTTGAGATCCACTGATCTAAGCCAATTTACTTACCTACCTTTCATTCTTTAATTACAAAATTTAATTACAAAATTTAATAGGACAAGTTTGGTGTTTATATGCATACACTAGTATTTTTTTTTTTTTAGTTTAGAAAAATTTCAACTATTAAATTGAAAAATATTTATTTAGTGAGTCCTGTGTGGCAAATACTCTAATATGGGTTCATGAATAAGGCACCATCATTTTCATATCATGATCCTAGTTTTTTCGTTTGGTTTCATAAAGCATGACAATTTTTTAAGTTTTATTTTAGTCGACAGCAAGTCATTTTTTCAAAGACGGTTGCTTCCTCTAACATTCAAGATAATGGTTCTCCTGTTAGATGTAATTTTTAACAGCCACATATTAATTTTTTAAATATCACTCATCTTAAAAAGGAGAGAACTGGCAACTATGTGCAAGAAGAGACACTTAGAATAGTTAGATTATTTACAGTGCTCAATGAGTATAATGGCAGAATTGAATTGATGGAGAGAACTCTTCCCTTGTACATATATAAGATCAAATGAACTTAAACATTTTTTTAAAATATATTTTATTGATTTTTCACAGAGAGGAAGGGAGAGGGATAGAAAGTCAGAAACATCGATGAGAGAGAGACATCGATCAGCCGCCTCCTGCACACCCCACACTGGAGTTGTGCCCGCAAGCAAGGTACATGCCCCCAACTGGAATCGAACCCGGGACCTTTCAGTCCACAGGCTGACGCTCTATCCACTGAGCCAAACGGGTCTTGGCGAACTTAAACATTTTTTATAGCAACTGAAGTCAAACAAGTATTTACAAAGATGGAGAAGGAATTGAAGGTATGGATGGTGTGCTCAAATATTGTGGAGCAAATGCTGAAAGTTATACAACTGCATAGTTGCTTGCTGCTGGTGTATTTGCATTCACTAAAATGAGAGAACTACCTGTTTCCATAATGAATGCTAAGATGAGATAAACATACATAAAATAAAATTATTCAGAAATGATCTGCAAAGAGATTATATGTGTCTATTAGCAGACCGGACGTTTATTTTGTAGACACAACGTTCCCTGTAACTGATTATTTTAATATTGACTGTGTGAATAATAACAGCTTCATTGGAAAACCTGCCTCCTATAAAGAAGTAACTTACTATCTCAGATAATTTATTTTGGGGATATAATTAAATTTTTAAAAAGATTGGATCATTAAAAAATCCACTGTTCATCTATCTTTAAATTCCATTTTAGTGGCTACTTAAAGGAATTAGAATTTGACTTTATTGCTTTGATGCTTTAATTAAAGTTTTATATTTAATAAGAAACGGAAGTTTTATGCCACTGTAGAGATACATGTACTTATAAGAGCTCTTGGGATAATAAAGTAGAAATTATTAGTAAGTTGTTTTTATGAGAAATTCCTTTTGCTAAGGTAATAAAAAAATCAAACTGGGTAGGCATGCAAATCAGCATCGGTTTATTGGCCTAGGACCTGTGTATATTTGTGCTAAACCTACACAATTAATATCTAAGTGATGAAATATTTCTACCTAATGGTCAGCAAAACATTAAGAAGCCTAGATCCTAAGAAGGTAGGGCTTCATAGGAAACTCAATTTCGTTTCTCTAAGTGAATGACTGCATTGGGAAATGAGAAAGACTGAAGGCCAGAGGGTAAAGGACATTGTCACAGTTAGGTACAGTATCTCATACTGTGATGTTTGAATCTAACTTGAGGGAGTGGAGGGAGAGAGGTAAGAAATGTACAGCTGGTTTGTCCCAATGTACTCTGGGAGAGATATACTAATTATTTATGTATCCTTCATTTCACTGAATTTGTTTATTAGTTCTAACAGTTAGTTTTGTGTTTGTTTGTGTGGGTTGTTTTGTTGTTTTTTTGAGTCACCTTAAGTCCCTTTACATACTTGCCTCCTGCCCATTCCTCAATCTCATCAGGCATGTGTCTGTCTGTAGGCTTTGCTTATGCTGTTCCCTCTGCCTGGAACGCTCTTCTCTAAAACATGCGAGGCTTGCCACTTTGTCGCCTTCAGATATTTACCCAAATGTCACCTTCTAAACCAGGACCATGCCGTGCCTTGCATAAGGGCAGAGGGTACCTTTCCCCTGTGGTCTAGCAGCAACAAGTAACTAAGCTATGACCAGCAGTCACCTCTGCTTATGGAACAAACAGCCCGCTTTACGCCAGCCTGCTGATTGTCTCCTCATGTCTACACTCCTGCCTCACAGATGCAATTACACACCAAATGCCATTATGCACAAATGCAATTATGTTCATAACCATAACCTTCAGATCTAACATTTACTGAGCAAATACTTCAACCAGGCCCGGGAGTCAACCCTTTCCACTGATGATCGGTTTAGTCCTCACAAAAATACGCTACGGCAGCTATTATTATTATAACCGAGCATATTCTTGGTTATTATAATAATAATACAGCTGCATTTCAGTTACTAGTGCCATCATTGTCCTCCCATTCCTCTGTGACTCATGAGCTTGTTACGATTTCCCTTACAGTGTCTTTGGTGAATTCTGAGGGGGTCAAGTGGAATAAGGCGCCGTTCAAACAGTGTTACATTTCGGTTTGCACAACCGTAGCCAGCGAAATTGAGGGTAAAAGGTGTTCTAAGGTTACAGGGAAAAGGGGTTCTTTGGATATCCTTCAAAAAAAAAACATCAAAGACAACGCTAGCAAATTCAATAATATTCCCCTCATCCCTTTCATCCTGTCTAATCAATTCTTGTTTTGTCAAACCTTGGGTCTGCTGCCTGCTTCCATAAAGGCATCTGAGTCTGGGTTACAAGAGTCTTGGAAGTTCCAGCTGACACCCCTGCCACAGTCTGACAGGTCTCCACTCACAGTGGCAAGGTTAGCTTCTCTGGGGACCTGAAGCCCTGAGTATATTTCTGGCAGCACCAATAATTAGAGTGTCTGGCGCAATTCTTTCAACCAGCGCTCCGAGGCTGGCCTTTGCACTTACTTTCAAGAGATCTAGTTTCTGGCCTGCAGCTTGGAGCAGGCCCGCAGGCAGAGTGAAAGGACAGAAACCATTTGTTGGCGACAAAACAAAACGATTTTGTTTCATTTGCTGCAGTGACACACAAGATTTTAAAATGGAGGATGGAAGCCATGGCTGATGTGGCTCAGTTGGGTAAGCGCTGTCCCATGCACCGAAAGGTTGCTGGCTCTGTTCCCCAGCAGGGCACGTGCCAGGTTACGGGCTCAGTCCCCAGTGGGGAGCATGCAGGAGGCAGCCAATGGATGTTTCTCTCTCTCGCTCATTAAGGTTTCTCTCTCTCTCTCTCTCCCTCTCCTTTCTTCTCTCTCTAGGACAGTGGTTCTCAACCTTCCTAATGCCGCAACCCTTTAATACAGCTCCTCATGTGGTGGTGACCCCCAACCATAAAATTATTTTCATTGCTACTTCATCACTGTAATTTTGCTACTGTTCTGAATCGTCATGTAAATATCTGTATTTTCCGATGGTCTTAGGCTCATCGCGACCCACAGGTTGAGAACTGCTGCTCTAGGATCAATAAAAACACATTTTAACAAATAAATAAATAAAATGAAGGTTGGTAGAATTCTTTTTTTTTTTTAATATGTATTTCATTGATTTTTCACAGAGAGGAAGGGAAAGGGGTAGAAAGCCAGAAACATCGATGAGAGAGAGACATCGATCAGCCGCCTCCTGCACGCCCCCTACTGGGGATGTGCCCACAACCAAGGTACATGCCCTTGACCAGAATCGAACCTGGGACCTTTCAGTCCACAGGCCGACGCTCTATCCACTGAGCCAAACCGGTTTCAGCGGTAGAATTCTTTAATGGGATACATATATTCCCAGGGAAAAGGTCTCGGGATTTTTTTTTGGGGGGTGGGGGGTCTCGGTAAACTTTAGCAAAGGCAGGCGAAAGCACACTCAGGACTTTATTCCCCGTTTCTGGCGATGGTTTATGGAGTTGGTAAAGGCCAGCTGGAGCCCTGGCGGTGGAGAGTGAGGACGGAGAGGCTGGCAGATGGGCAGGGAAGCTGGGAGGGCCTTGTGGCGGCCCCCTGAGACTTGGGGCCAGCTGCAAAGACGACACGCAGGTGCAGAGGATAATTAGAAGGCCACAAGTGTGCAGCCTCCACCTAAATGAGGCCACCAGACCGCATCTGGAGACAAATGGACAGATGTTCATGCAAATGTCATCACCGCTGCTCCCAGGGGGCTATGCACCAGCTCATCGCAGCAGCTCTGGGTCCAGGGAAAGAGGGGACAGTGGGACAGGAACGGACCTGCTCTGTGGCCAGCCAAGGGTACCTCAATCTGGAACTAAAGTTGAGGGGTGGGAATAAGGGAGAGGAACGTGCCAGAGGAACCACCAAAAGTTGCTTAACTTTCTCAGTTCTTCAGAGGCATCCCAGACTGCCATCCCTAACCCACACCTACCAACCCCGCCTCCCCCCCTCCCCAATATGTTCTCCTATGTTAGCTTCCATCCACAACCTTTCTCTGTATCGGAGTGGTTATAAAATATTACAGTGGTACCTCGAGATACGAGTTTAATTCGTTCCGTAACCTTGAGGCGTGGGAAACTATGAGACTCTCGAGTCGCGGTAAACTGGTGGGTCGTGTGCAGCAGGCTGATCCGCGTGATGACTCTTATCTCAACTGTTGCTCGTATTTCAAAGCAAAAATCGCTCGTATCTCAAAAATCTCGTATGTTAGGACACTCGTATCTCGAGGTACCACTGTAATTGAAAAACCAATAATAAAGCCCTAGCCGGTTTAGCTCAGTGGATAGAGCATCAGCCCGCAGACTGAAGGGTCCTGGGTTCAATTCTAGTCAAGAGCATGTACCTTGGTTACGGGTATATCCCTAATAGGGGGTGTGCACGAGGAAGCCAATCAATGTCTCTCTCTCATCAATGTTTCTAACTCTCTATCCTTCTCCCTTCCTCTCTATAAAAAAAAATCAATAAAATATATTTTTAAAAAAACAATAATAAAAATGTTAAATTTAAAAAATATTAATTGCACAAAAATTAGCTCCAGCAGTTTGTGAGTAATATAGATTCTTGGGTTCTTATCCTGGGTCAGAGGGAGAAAAGCTAATTCTTGCTTCTGTCTCCACGTAAGGGTCTTCAGTAGTTAGCAGAAGGAAATGGTAAAAAATGGTAAAAAATATTAATTGCACAAAAATTAGCTCCAGGAGTTGGTGAGTAATATAGATTCTCGGGTTCTTATCCTGGGTCAGAGGGAAGAAAGCTAATCCTTGCTTCTGTCTCCACGTAAGGGTCTTTAGCAGAAGGAAATGGTCACTGTTGGGACGCAGAGTGCCTGGAAGCCGATACATTCCTCCATTGTGGTTGCTTCCCCATTACAAATCCTGGATCTTGAATCATCACGGTCATAAATCACGGCATGGCCTCTTCTGTAATTCAGGCTAAAGAGAAAAGCAGATGAGGTACTGGGAGGCTGGGAGAGATGGTGGAAGGAAACAGCAGGGGGTCAGGAAGCTTACTGTACTCTATAATTTTGTGCAAAGCCTCACAAAAGGTACCCTGTCATCCCCCCATAGGCAGGGCATGAGACAGTGTTGATAAAGAGAAAAAGATGCAAAATAGGTTGCCTACATGGATGGAGTTATTTTATTTTGGTCCCACATTTATCAATGTTCTGCCATATATTACAGGTCCCTGCTGGACATAAAGTCTTAACTTCTTAAAAACTAGTTTGGCCGAGACCGGTTTGACTCAGTGGATAGAGCGTCAGCTTGCGGACTGAAAGGTCCCAGGTTCGATTCCGGCTGGGGGTATGTACCTTGCTTGCGGGCACATCTTCACAGTGCAGGAGGCGGCTGATCGATGTCTGTCTCTCATCGATGTTTCTGACTTTCTATCCCTCTCCCTTCCTCTCTGTAAAAAATCAATAAAATATATATATTTTTAAAAACTAGTTTGGAAGCAAATACAATATTGATTTTTTACACCCAAATTTGGGCCTAGCTTGGCACCTCTCTGGGAGATCTCTGAGCCTGGACCTGCATTGGTCCCGATGATGGCCTGATGCAGATGAACGATTTGTCAAAGAAATTCTCCAGCCTCTTCATTTTGCAGGTGAGGAAGCCTCCTCCGGAACAAATGAGAACAAAAGGCCTGTTCGTTCTAAAGATTTTTAGAAGTGGCTCTTTAAGAAGCCTAACCATCTCCTCTATCCTCCTGAACAAGATGGGTTTCCATTGGCCCTGATTAGCTTGCTTTCTTCCGCATTAAATATTTACAGCATCCCGCTGTCTTTAAAATGGTTGGCCACTCACTGATGAACCATTTGCTTGCTCAGTTCAAACAAAAATCTTTATTTCAGAAACAAGAGCATTTTATCCACTCGACAATGCTCTCAGTGGTTTTGTGGCAGTACGCAGACAAGGCTGTTTTCTCAGGCACCGCAGACAGTTTTGCTAGAAGACTGAAATATAACGAGGCCTAAACGATGACAGTATGAAATATTTGGATGGCATCTCTTTGTCCAATCCAGAAATTTGGAACTCTCCCAAGTCCCTTTCAAGCAAACACAGATAGTAGATGAGCTGGTTTAAAAAAAAAAAAAAGTAATTATAGGGGAATGACAGGCCTGAAAGAAGAGCAGAGGAAAAAAGATGGAGAATCAATGAGGTTGATGGGAGATGAGGTTTCATGGGTCAGTCCTGGGCTCAGTGGCAGATGACAAGAAAAGCACCTTCTGAAAACTTAGAGGAGTGACCAGAAGACTGTATAAACGGTGTCATGTAGAATGAAGATTTCTGATGAGTTGAGATTTTTTTTTTCCCCAGCTTTTCCATTGATGTGATGTGAGATTTACATAAATGAAATAATGCATGTTACAGCACTTAGACGTGTCTGGCATATGGTAAGCACTACAGAAAAATCTGCTTCTATAACTACTATTATTAATACTACTTGAGAGTTAAGTAATACATAGCAAATACAAAATCTCCTAAGTGGTACTAATGGGGGTAAGCCATCAACCCGGGGAATCTTAGGTTCAGAGAAGTCATATGCCCCTCACAGACTTGCTGTGAAGATTAATGATTTCAGAACGAAAGTCACTACCTACGTGTATGAGCAGTGATGTGTTGATTAAACATCAGTGTTGGGGCCCTGAAGTGGGAAATAAAAAAAACAAAACACCTGTGCTTTCAACTACACCACGATCTCTTGCTCACCACCCACATTTGTCAAAGTCCTTCAGACCTCAGAGCCCTCACTGACATGTAGGAAGAGAAAGATGAGACTTTTTTTTTAAGAGCTTAAAAATATTCTTATAAAATGGCGGAGAGAGCATTACAAGATGAATCGGGGCACTGTGGGGAGCAGATTGCTGTAGGAAGATTTGGACCTTGGTTTCTAGCCTAGCTTGTGCCGTTGAAAAAAACTAGAGGGGGGGGGTGCGGGGGAGAGGCTCCTAAGAAGTGTAGTTTATTCTGCGGCTTCTGAGACAACTCAGTACACAGATTCCCCAAGAAGATGGATGTCTGGATTAGAAGCTTCAGACAAGCCTGTCCCTCTGTGCTTTGACCACTGGGAAGAAAAACTCATTTGTGAAACTCTCTCAAGTGTGAAGTTAACTGCAGGCCTTGCTCCCCCACATCCCTCTTCCCTCCAGACTCGGACAGGGGGGTCTGCTTGGCGCAGGGAGAGAAATGAAGTCTGCTGCCTCAAGTGTGAAGGAAGGCTGTGCCAAGCCTGGAGAGACCCATCAGCAGCTGGGATCCTGGCCTGTAGCCTGAGGGGGGTGTGGACAGCTGGTGGGAAGAACTTTCTATTTATTCCCGCTGTCACTCACAGTTACTCAGAGATGAGAGGACTATTAGGAGGAGACCACAGCCAGGGCAGAGGGAGACCCCTCCACTCACTCTCGTCTCAAGCCAGCTTCACCCAGCCTTAAACTGATCGGGGAGGCTGGCTTCCACTGTGGCATATGTTGGCCCAGTTCATTCCAGTTCTGCCAAATTATTTGGAAAATAGTGCCTGATGCAGGCAAAAACCCGAGAGGCCATTTGTTTCTCCTAAGACATTTGCTCTTTCTCTGCCACCCCCCCCCCATCCCTGCAACAACCACACAGTAACAAAAATCCCTGTCTTCCTCGTTTTCATTCTGATGCTGATAGTCATTCTAAGATTTATATGATTTTGTAATTTATTATCACTGCATGTGCATCACTCCCTATTGTATTTCCCCACTTACACTGTCATGAGAGGTTGCAAGTAGGCAAGGATGTTATAGAGACACTAGAGGCCTGGTGCACAAAATTCGTGCATGGGGTAGGGGGGGGTGTCCCTCAGCCCAGCCTGCACCCTCTCCAATCTGGGATCCCTCTCACAATCCAGGACTGCTAGCTCCCAACTGCTTGCCTACCTGCCTTCCTGATTGCCTCTAACCAGTTCTGCCTGCCAGCCTGATCACTCCCTAACCACTGCCCTGCCAGCCTGATTGATGCCTAACTGCTCCCATGCCAACCTGTTTTCCCCTAACTGCCCTCCCTTGCAGGCCATCTTGTGGAGGCCATCTTGTGTCTACATGGGGGCAGCCATCTTTGACCACATGGGAACAGCCATCTTGTATGTTGGAATGATGGTCAATTTGCATATTACTCTTTTATTAGATAGGATAGAGGCCTGGTGCATGAGTGGGGGCCACTGGTTTGCCCTGAAGGGTATCCCGGATCAGGATGAGAATCCCCTTGGGGCATGGGGTGGCCTGGGTGAGGGGCCTATGGTGATTTGCAGGCCAGCCACAACCCCTGGCGACTCAAGAAGAGGCCCCAGTATCTGGGATTTATCTATCTTCTATAATTGAAACTTTGTAGCCATGAGTAGTGGCCAAGGCAGGCCAGAGCTGCAGAAACTTGGCATCTTCCATTGCCAGGGGCAACTCAAGCCTCTTGCTCTCTCCAGCTCTGTGGCTGCGCCATTTTCGTTGGGATTTATTTATCTTCTATAATTGAAACTTTGTAGCCTTCAGTGGAGGCCTAGGCTGGCCAGGGTGTGCAGAAAACTTGGCTTCCTCCACTACCGGGGAAAACCAAGCCTCCTGCTTCCTCTGTGGCCGCAGCCATCTTGGTTGGGTTAATTTGCATGCTCACTCCTGATTGGCTGGTGGGCATGGCTTATGGGTATAGCAGAGTGATGGTTAATTTGCATATTGTTCTTTTATTAGATAGGATGCTTGGCAGTAATGACACTATTCCATTATCTAGCATACCGCAGGCTGCCTGGCCTAGAGTTGGAAATTGCCAGTAGAAATTCCAGTAGACACATATTTAAACATGCACCTGGTGTAGGAATAAATACTCTGAATGCCTTTCTATTTATACATCTATGCTCGATTAGGTACAGAGAGAGAGAGAGAGAGAGAAACAGAGAGATTCTGTCAGGTAAATTTTAAGATGGCCCAAGCTTTCCCACCCCAGGTGTCCATGCCCTTATCCTAAGACTCTAAACACGATGAATTTCTCTCCACAATTAGGTTATGTTATATGGCACAGTTGTCTTTTAAAGGGAAGATTTCCAGGTGAGCCCTTCATATCTGGGTCTAGAGGTTAGAGCCTGAGAAATCAGAAAGATTCAAAGTATTAATCGGGATACAACCAGAGGAGAAGGTCACGAGGAGGCTGGAACTCCCCTGGCCTGGGCTGAATGAGGCTCTTTCCCCGCAGCCCCACCCCCAGGGAGAATTTTTTCCTCTCTCTAGCTCTCTCTCAGAAGAAACTTCAGCCCTGCTTTTAAGGACTTCCAGCTGATTAAGTCAGGCTAACCTGTATTATCCAGGATAATCTCCGTTACTTACAGACACCCAATTGCAGACTTTAAGTTACACCTTCAAAATCCATCAGTACTAACACCTAGATTAGTGTTTGCTTGAATAACTGGGTACTGTAGCCTCTAAAAGTTGGCACATCAAAAAGCCATCATACTTGGATACAAGACACTGGCGGGAAGCGGGGGATGAGACAGGTGAGGACATGTAGTGGGGGGGGGTACGGAAGGCCGGGGGTAAGTCAATCCGGGGCTGGGGGAAAGGAGACATATATACTACTCTTTGTAATACTTTAAACAATAATAATAATAATAATAATAATAATAATAATAATAATAAAAGCCATCACACTTTCTCAGCTCAGTTATTAGCTCCAATCTCTTAGGTTTCATTTTTCTTTTTTTAAAACATCTTTATCTGGTGTTGTTCTAAGGGTAATACTAGCCTCAGAAATGAGTTGGGAAATAATCTCTCTTATTTTCATAAAGAGCTCTGTAATATTGATATTATTTCTTCCTCAAATGTTTGGTAGGAGTCACTGGTAAAGCCATGTGCATCTGGAGTCCTTTTTAAAATTTGAATTTAACTTCTTTAACAGATACAAAGCTATTCAGATTTTTATTTTCTTTTAATGCCACTATTGGTAATTCTGTCATTCAAGGATTATTCTTTTCATCTAAGTTGCCAAATTAATTGGCATAAAGTAATTCAGTGTTTTTTATTAACTTTTTAATATGTGTATGCTCCAGAGCAGTGGTCGGCAAACAGTGGCACTCGAGCCACATGTGACTCTTTGGCCCCTTGAGTGTGGCTCTTCCACAAAATACCATGGCCCGGGCGAGTCTATTATGAAGTGGCATTAGAAGAAGTTTAAGTTTAAAAAAATTGGCTCTCGAAATTTTAATCGTTGTACCATTGATATTTGGCTCTGTTGACTAATGAGTTTGCTGACCACTGCCCAGAGCAATAATCCCATTTTTTTTCTGATATTGGTAACTTGTGCTCTCTTTCCCTCTTTCTCTCAGCTACGGATTGGTTTACATGAAGTCTATCAATTTTATCAATCTTTTCAAATGACACTTTGTTTTATTTTCTCTATTGTTTGACCGTTTCCTATTTCAATAATTTCTCCTTGTTATTTCTTTCCTTTTGCTTTTTTTTTAAAGTTCAATTGGTCTTATTTCCTACCTATTTTTAAAGGTGAAACCCTATATCATTGATTTTATAAACTCTTCTCTAATATATGCATTTCAAATTATAAATTCCTAAGAACTTTAGCCGATATATTGGATTTTAATTGTCATGAGTTCAAATCTTTTGCAATTTCCTTTTAGATATTTTTTTTTGACCTGTGGATCATATAGAAGTGTGTTGTTCAATGTCTAAACACCTGGGTATTTTCCAGGTATCATTTTATGGTTGACTTTTAATTTAATTTCATCGTGGTCAGAAGACATATTCTGTATGATTTCAGTCTCTTTACATTTATTGAGACTACTCTTGATCCCTGCATATGGTGTGTCTTGGTGGATGGTTCCTGTGTACTTCAAAGACTTTGTATTCTGTTATTGGGTGAATTTCTCTCTAAACATCAAATTGGTTAAATTATTTTATAGTATTTCAAATCCTCTACATATTACTTTTTATTTCTGTGTTCTAACAATAACTAGATAGGAGTCATAAAATCACCAACTCTAATTATGGATTCATCTATTTCCTTTTTTAGTTCTGTCAGTTTTTGCTTCCTGTATTTGGAATTGCTGTTAATAGATGCATAATGATTTAGGATTGTTATGCCTTTTTAAACTGAAAGATCCCTCTTGTCGCAAAATGTACTTTAATATTAACATTAAAACGTTCTCTTTCTTATGACTGGTGTTTGCCTATCTGTACCTACTCACTATATTCCTTGCTTAAATATTATAATTCTTCACATCTAATCTAAGAACCTAACAAATTGTTTTCATTTACCTCATCAGTCACCCATTTTCTCCCTACATAAGTTATATACTCTACATTATCATTATTTATCTTTGAGATATTATGAGTGAGAAAAATATTATCTGCTTTTCCACATAATTACCATTTCTAGAAATCTTTGTTTCTTTGTGTATCCAATTTCTTTCTTTCTGATATTATTTTATTTTTCCCCTTCAGCCTGAAGGACTTCCTTTGGTGCAGATCTGCTGGCACTAACTTTCCTCAGGTTTTGTTGATCTGGAAAGTCTATCTTTCATCTTTACTCTTAAAAGATACTTGTGCTAGATATATAGTTTGAAGTCGACCATTTTATTCTTTCAGCACTCAGCCTGGCATCTAGCACGGGGCCTATTTATTAAATTGATTGGAGTGACATTGGCTAATAAAATTATACAGGTCTCAAGTGTAGAATTCTACACTACGTCATCCTTTATATTGCATTGTGTGTTCACCACCCAAAGTCAAGAAAATGATCTTTCCAAACACTTAGAATAGGGGGCTCATTGGGAGCAGAGAGAGAGCATCTGTAGAATTTCAACAATAAAGATACATTTCTAAAAATACTTAGGATGATGACTTGGACTTTTGTTCAGTTCCCATCATCCTTTAATCCCACCGGCACTGCAGCATCACCCGGGGAGACAGGGAGGATTAGAATGTTTTCCTTGGGGACTTGAAGGCGTCTGGAGGTCTCAGTGAGAACACGGAAGAGACTACTTTGCAAGCGTGGTCACCACAGCTCTGTGCTGGCTAGTGCCATGGAAACTGAAGAGGGCTGCCGGGGCTTTTGTCGGGCATGTGGTCAAAGGTTTGATGAGCGTGTGGCTCGTGTTGCTTAGTAATAGGAAAGCTTCACTGTTTTCACTGTATATGACTGAGCATGTGAGTGAAAGTCCAGATGTGAAAATCAGTGTTTTTAGAATCTCCCCTTCCCCACCCATCCCGAGCTTAGCTGCTGTTTGTTCATTTGCCTTCAAGGTGAGAACGGCGAAGACAGCAAACAGGTTTCTCTCATTTTTTCAGAAAAGTAAGGTAAAGCCACAAAGGATAATGGCTTCTTTGCAAAACAAACATTTTAGACCAGTGGTTCTCGACCTGTGGGTCGCGATCCCTTTGGGGGTCGAACGACACTTTCACAGGGGCCGCCTAAGACCATCGGAAAACACAGGTATTTACATTATAATTTATAACAATAGCAAAATGACAGTGATGAAGTATGGTTGGGGGTCACCACCACATGAAGAACTGTATTAAAGGGTCGCGGCATTAGAAAGGTTGAGAACCACTGTTTTAGACCAATACACTCATACTCTGAGCTAATTTTTACATTTGGAGAGGATTATTCTGACTCCCATACATTCCTTTTCATAAATGTAATATATTTTCTTTATAGAATAATACATATTTATTAAATATATAACTTTAAAAATAGAAAATAATGGGAAGGGCCATAGTTCTTTCCACACAGTTATAAATGACTACTAGACATTTTGGTTAATTTTTTCTATCTTTCCTTCCCTAACACGTGAGAAATTGTAAATACAGTATTTGTATTAGTAATCTAAATATATAATGTAATCGTCTGGCCGGCATAGCTCAGTAGTTGAGCATCAACCTATGAACCAGGAGGTCACGGTTCAATTCTTGGTCAGGGCACATGCCCAGGTTGTGGGCTCGATCCCCAGTGGGGGGCGTGCAGGAGGCAGCCAGTCAATGATTCTCTTCATCATCGATGTTTCTATCTCTCGCTCCCTCTCCTTTCCTCTCTGAAATCAACAAAATATGTCTATTTCCAAAACTATGATGAGGGAGTATTTCCTGTGTTTTTGTATATTTGGGAAGGACAGAAGAGGACACCTTGGGTCCTGGCTTAGCACCCCCACTTCCTGATAGGACCAGAGCCCAGTGGGACCAGAGCCCAATGGGACCAGAGCCCAATGGGACCAGAGTGTGGAGACATGAATGGGTAGTTGCTTCTGGCAAGTTTGATCTGGAAATGGTGCTCTATGTGGTGTCCCAAAGACCACCCCAACTCTTCTTTATCTCCTCTGCGCGGCTGTTCTATTATTATTTGACACAGGGCAATCCCATTTCTAGAAATCGTTTCCAAAATTACAGGGGCGAAATCTGAAATAACCCAGTAGCTGTGATATTGATAGAAAACCCTTTAAAGGGGGTTCACATTACCACCGAGTGTGTGCGAAGCTCCAGGCGCATTCCAGGGGCCCGAGAAAGAGCAGCTGTTCCTGTTTCTGGGCAGGATGAGAGGAGGCGCGTTCCAGAATTAAGCTGTTTGGAAATAAAGGGAAGCGGGCTGAAAGTCTGAAGCTGTAAAACTTCACAGAAAAGCTTCCTCCTCCTTCCCTAAGGCCTTACTTGCCCTCCTTGGGATGCCCTTTGTGGCAGTGCTTGGCAGCCACCATTGCATGTTAAACAGCCTTCCTGATGGTTCCTTCCCTTTAGCAGCGGCATCCTCCAAGCTCTGTCCACAGAGCCAAGCACACACTCTGCTTCTCTCAAGTGCTGCTCAGACCCGGTGCCCAGCGTCACCCCTTCATGCCTGGGTTTGGGGAGAAGCCGCTTCAGGGGCTGGCAGACCTGCGCTGTGGGCTGTCCACACTCTTTTGTACCTTTTTTCATACAACAATGTTTTCCAAATATTCTCTCACCACATCATTAATCTTTCTTTTACAAAACCCATTGGGAATGATTGAATATAGTATTTCATTATATTCGTTATACTTTCTGGACCTTATTTACCTACTCTCTTGTTAATATAACTAAGTCATCTCTACGTTTTCTTTCTTTTTTAAAAATAAATATTTTTTTATTGATTTCAGAGAGGGAGAGAGAGATAGAAACATCAATGATGAGAGAGAATCGTTGATTGGCTGCCTCCTGCACATCTCATACTGGGGACCAAGCACGCAACCCACGCATGTGCCCTGACTGGGAATCGAACCATGAACTCCTGGTTCACAGGCTGTCGCTCCACCGCTGAGCCAGCCAAGTGGGCACTATGTTTTCTATACGATTAACATCATAAAGGCCTTGTTGCTATATTTTTGTGCATAACCACATTCTGTTAACACCACAGTCAAATTTGCATATTGCTGGATTTTACTCCAAGAAAACTGGGCCCATTTTCAGTCACATATGGGAGATGACAGGAAGGATTCCTTCCTACTCGGAAGTGGGAACCATGTCTGTGCGGTAACATGGCCCTGGGCTGAGCACCATCATTAAACAGGGCAGTATCACATCCTGCCCAGCACACATCCTTCCTCTTACTCCTCAAGAGTGTTGAAGATTAAATAGAGTGATAGATGCAGCGCCTAGTAGGTGCTTACTAAATGCTTCTTGTCCCTCTAAGTTTCTTGAACTCAGTTGTGTTTCTCAACTTCGGAATGGGTCTTCCCATTTTTACTAAGCCCTTTGGTGTTGTTGTTATGAGTGATCCTCACCGGAGGATATTTTTCCATTGATTTTTTTTTTTAGGGAGAGTGGAAGAGAGAGGGAAAGACAGAGAGAAACATCCATGTGAGAGAAACACATTGATTGGTTGCCTCCTGCACTCGCCCTGATCAGGGCCAGGGAGGAACCTGTGACCGAGGTACGTACGTGTCCTTGACCGGACTTGAAACCAGGACCCTTTGGGCTGCAGGCCAGCGCTCTATCCACTGAGCCAAACTGGCGAGGGCTCTAAGCACTTCGTTGAAAAGACCTGTTTTGTTCTACCATTGCAACCTTTTCCCAGGACAGAGCTGCTTAGATTCCCAGACAAGGCCACACGTGACCGAGTCATGGCTTTTCTGTCTCTGTAAAAGTTTACATGCATCCTCCGGAGCCTTCTGGTCTTCCCTGTGGAAGCCCTCTTGCCTTCGTTGGCTGCTCTCTGAAGTTCAACTACCTCCTTCACCAACAGAGCCTCCTGCCTCTGGTCCTGGGCATAGACCTGCTCCCTGGTTCCATGCTGGCAATTCTACCTGGCTCCCATAGATGTCACACTGACCAGCAGATGTCATACTGACCATCTCCAGGCAGGGCCCAGCTGACTCACTGTCCTTATAAGTCAATGAATCATCAGCTCCTGGTGACTCAGCCCTGTCCCTTGTTAATATAATGAAGAAGTCTCTTCATAAGAGCATGGCATTCATTTTCAGAAAGAAAATTCACGGAGATCGGTTGATAAACACATTTTTATTCAGTAGAAGGAAAGGTCACATTAAGATGAAAATAGAAAGCCAGAAATTATTTTATAGGTGATATTAAAGGAAGTAAAACAGACCCACATGCCCTCCTTGAGTGAGGCAGAGTTTTCGAGTGAGATGTAATGACTTCAGTGGGTGAATTATTGTCCTGAAAGTGTGGCTGCCTGGTGTCATAACAAATAGCTGTTAAATGTGATTTTAATCTCTGGCCCACGAAGAGGGATGACGCAGAAAAGAATATCTAATAGCTTCACATTTTTATAAAGTATTCAACGTCTGAGGCTTAAATTGTTTTTGAACAAACTCTTCTCTTTTGAATTTCAGGCATTGATAATCTGTCATGAAACAGCTGAGACGTTTCATATGTGAACACAGCATTGTATTAAACATAGTAAGACAAGATTTTGTATCTGATTTTTAAAAGCTCACAATTGGTTGGGCCCCAAATGCATGTAGACATTTATTCATTCAATGTTTCTTTGGTGTCTACCATGTAGCAGATATGCTAGAGGTAATTTAAGATGATGAGAACACATCCTATGTCCACTGGTCTCACAGTGAAATGCCCCACCCCCATTTCAAAAGCACATTAAAGAGATGTCGGCATGCTCCACTATCTTTTAGGCATTCTTTTATATTATCTCATTTATTTTTTAGAGAATGGTGAAGGAAGTAAGCCCAGAGATTCTTTGAATGCCCAGAGATTTGTGTTGGCCTAATTAATTATTTTAGGGCATCAATATTTGCCTTATTAGCCCTGCCGGTTCTGAATTATCCTTCTAGTTTCTAAAATATAGCCTCTCTCCCACCCCCCCAAAAAAGGAATCATCAAACACAAGATGCTATTCTTAGCTCTGAAAGAGCAGAACTGAGAAAACAGGTGGGGAAGAAACCCTGAAATTCGCCATCTTTTCTGTGTGGCTGATATTTATTTGCACTTTAAAATTTTATCTTGACTTCTGGCCTGGTTCAGTGATTGAGCATCAACCTATGAGCCGGGAGATCAAGGTTCAATTCCCGGTCTGGCTCAATCCCCAGTGTGGGGCATGCAGGAGGCAGCCGATAAATGATTCTCATCGTTGATGTTTCTCTCTCTCCCTCTCCCATCCTCTTGAGATCAATTATTTATATATTCTTAAAGTGCACACACCTCCTCAAGTCCTGACCCCAGGTCAATTCCAGCTGCCCCGGACTTGCAAACTGACTCGCCCACACTGGCCAGGAACTGGTGGTCTGCAAAGGCCTTCCAGTCCCTGGAGTTGCTTTCTTGGCAACCCCCAGCCTGAGGAGCTGACGCAGTGCTGTGCGCTGAAGGGGCACTTGAGAAGCAGAGAGCGTGCTTGGCTTGTCTGCAAAGCCTGGAGGATGCTGCTGGTAAAGGGAAGGAAAATCAATGTGGCTCTTTAAAATGTCGCGGTGGCTGCCGGAAAGGGCATTCCAAGGAGGGCGGCGAAGGCCTGGAAGGGTGTCACGCCCCAGCCTTTGGAGCAGCAGAGATGTTCAAGGAAGCAATGCAATTTTCTAGAAAAGATTTGATGCTTCTATACTTTCGTCTTCCCCCTACTTCTGAATCACCTTCCTGGGAAGCGTTCTTACCACTCACAAGTGGCATCAGCAGGAGATTCTAATGTGTCGGGTTTATGCAACATGTTCCCTGTCTTGGGAAACATACTAAGCTCTTTTTTTTTTTAATATATATTTTATTGCTTTTTTTTTTTACAGAGAGGAAGGGAGAGAGATAGTCAGAAACATCGATGAGAGAGAGACATCAATCAGCCGCCTCCTGCACACCCCACAGTGGAGATGTGCCCGCAAGCAAGGCACATGCCCCCAACCGGAATCGAACCTGGGACCTTTCAGTCTGCAAGCCGACGCTCTATGCACTGAGCCACGCCGGTCTCGGCTATACTAAGCTCTTTACGCACAAACATCGATGCAAATATCTCTGGTTTACATTTAAGAAAACTCATGCTCAAAGAGGTTAGGTAACTCAACCAGCTGGTGGGTCTCGGTGGTTGAGTGTCGACCTCTGAACCAGGAAGTCACCACGGTTCGGTTCCCGGTCTGGGCACATGCCTGGGTTGCAGGTTCGATCCCCAGTGGGGGACAGGCAGGAGGCAGCTCATCAAGCCTTAATGAGAAGCAGAAACACAGTCTCTCGTCTGAGTCACAGGATGACACGGGAGACATTTGGTGTGTTGTTATGATGTCAGATTTTGAAACGAATGGATGAGGAAGCTGAGATAGACCCTCGGGAGCTTACAGCTGCCACGGATATAAGAGCAGAGCCTAACCCTGCGTGCTGGACTGTCACGGGGACGTCTCCTTCCATCGGCTGTGGGTTCCCAGCTTGCTCTGGCTTCGTTAGCAGCAGCCCAAGCTCACGCAAGCCCGGCGCTAATTTATCTCGGTTGTTGCTATCCTGTGATTCAGACGAGAGGCTGTGTTTCTCCTTCCAGTTAAGGCTGGATGAGCTCCTGGCAAGACACCTCGGTGAAAAGATGGTGATGGAGAGCAGTGAGGGGCTGGGGGGGGGGGGGGTGACACCTGGGGAAGCATAACAAAACCTTTAGCAAACCCAGGCCAACCTTCCTCTGAGCTTGTCTGTGCCTCTGCCTCAGAGTGGCAATAAGAAAAAAACAAGCCGAGACCGGTTTGGTTCAGTGGATAGAGCATCGGCCTGGAGACTGAAAGGTCCCAGGTTCGATTCCAGTCGGGGGCATGTACCTTGGTTGTGCGCGTGCAAGAGGCAGCTGATTGATGTCTCTTTCTCATCGATGTTTCTGACTTTCTATCTCTCTCCCTTTCTCTCTGTAAAAAAATCAATAAAATATATTTAAAAAAACAAAAACAAAAACAAAAGCACCCTCTTCAGTCCTCCCAACTCACCAGCCCTTTATAATGCCCGGGCTGTGACCTGGAGTGAGACGTGCTCAGAGACAACACTGTATTTGGGAAGGACCTTAGATTTGGGGATGAAAGCCCGTAAATCGGAATGTGGGCTCTCTCGCTCACTCGCTGAGTTACCTTGAACTCGCTATCTACCTTCATCGTGACTGTTTCTTTTCTTTTTTTTAAAAAAAATATATATTTTATTGATTTGTTACCGAGAGGAAGGGAGAGGGATCGAGAGTTAGAAACACCGATGGGAGAGAGACATTGATCAGCTGTCTCTTGCACGCCCCCTACTGGGGATGTGCCCACAACCAAGGTACATGCCCTTGACCGGAATTGAACCCGGGACCCTTCAGTCTGCAGGCCGACGCTCTATCCACTGAGCCAAACCAGTTTTGGCATCTCTTGATTCTTTTACATTTTTTTCTTTGTATTATTTGGTGTTGCCCATATTTGTCTAACTGCTCCCACATCTCCTGTGAACAAGAGGAGATGCGGAGAAGTAGGAATGGGTGAGGAAGGCTTCACACTCCTCAGTGTCCTCTGAACCCGCCTTTCCCATCTCCCCAGAGGGGGCCCCAGCAGTCAGGCAGGGCCAGGCCCGGGCATTCTGTCGCTGGAGGGACTAGCTGGTGGCGAATACAGACACTGACTTCCTTTCTGAAGGCAGCCACAGGCGTCTCTCAGGAAACTGCCCCCAGGGGCCCACAAGCAGGGACCCCAGGAACTCAGGGCCGCGGGGGTGCAGGTCTCCTTGTGGGTGACTGTCTCTGGAGCCTGCTCAAGCTGGCCCGGCTGGCGAACGCCTGAGAGTGGACATGAACTTGGTGCTTTCTGAGTGAGCATCTGCAGGAAGCGCGTGGCTGGCTGTTCAGGCTGTTGGCCCAGAGAGAGCCTGCGTGGTTCCTCCTGCCTCTGCCAGCGGCAGAGTGTACCGTCGCCACTGAACAGTCTCTGGGAAGGGGACACATTGGACACTGGAGGCAAAAACCCTGTGACAGGCGGGCCTTTCAGCCCAGACACGTTGTACAGCGGTACCTCGAGATACGAGTGCCCTAACATACGAGATTTTTGAGATACGAGCCGTCGAGCGAGCGATTTTTGCTTTGAAATACGAGCAGCATTTGAGATAGGAGTCATCGCGCGGATCGGCCGGCTGCACACGACCCACCAGTTTGCCTCGACTCGAGGGTCTCATAGTTTCCCACGCCTCAAGGTGACGGAACGAATTCAACTCGTATCTCGAGGTACCACTGTGTTCGCGGTGATAATCGTACAAGCACCTTCTTTCCGTGGACACAGCGCTCTCTGGACGCAGGGATCCTGCCAGCCGGGCGAGAGCCGCAGTCCCCCATCAGGCACTGTATGGCGAGGCCGTTAGAGGAGGAAGAGTGGACACATCCAGGACGCTAAGCTCAGACCTTTGCCGGGTGACAGAGCTGATTTTCTTTTCTGCGGCTGCTGTCCTATTTCCTCTGTGGGGACATCTGCCCTCAGGCGATACCGATGCTGGTGGAAGCTGCCATTGGCTTATGAAAGGCCTCGCCCTGAACATGTGCTTATTGAAAGGAAACCCTGTGAGAAATCCTTAAAGACAATTATTCTGTTGAAGTGCCTTCCCGCACACATTCAAACTCCTCGGACTTTGGTTTTCTTCTTGGTTGGGGGCAATTCACTTTTGGGGTCACAGAATTCCGAACGGAGGCTCGGACCGATGGGATAGGGTGCAAACTGAGAAGCCTTCTTGATTCCTAAGAAAAGCAGCCCGTGCTTGACAGGTTTATGTAGGATGACATCCAACACAAAAGCAGCAACATCAAACCAGGAACAAGATCAGACCCATGTCCTGTCTGCTCCTCCTTAGTCATAACTGGTCGGCCAGACCCGGTCTGGTCACCACAGTTAGGCTCTGATGAAAGCTGGGTTTTTCCTGGAGATTCATTAGCAAGATGTTGATCCAGGCCCATGCAGCATCTTTCGGGGTTCTGAGGAGGATAAAGGCTGAAGTATTCCTGTAGTGGGTAGGCCAGTTGTTACTAGGGGGTTGGGGGGAAGAAGGGGAGAAGGGGTGTAGGTGGAGGAGTAATCCCTTGCTGAGTTCCTCCTGCTGGGATAGACTAGAGCTGGCCATAGTTGACTAAAGGTGGTCATCTGATTCTGGTTTAGGTAGGAGGGGGTGGAGAGCAAATCCATGGGCTGGGCTGAGTCTAACAGGTTGCTCTATCAAGAATGTGAATTAGAGCCAAAACTGGTTTGGCTCAGTGGACAGAGCGTCGGCCTGGGGACTGAAAGGTCCCAGGTTCGATTACGCTCAAGGGCATGTATCTTGGTTGTGGGCTCATCCCCAGTGGGGGGCGTGAAGGAAGTGGCTGATCAATGTGTCTCTCTCACCAATGTTTCTAGCCTTCTATCTCTCTCCCTTCCTCTCTGTAAAAAATCAATAAGAGACTGGTTTGGCTCAGTGGATAGAGCGTTGGCTTACAGACTGAAAGGTCCCGGGTTCCATTCCAGTTGGGGCATGTACCTTGCTTGCGGGCACATCTCCACAGTGGGGCGTGCAGGAGGCGGCTGATCGATGTCTCTCATCGATGTTTCTGACTTTCTCTGTGGACTAAAGGGTCCCAGGTTCGAATCCGGTCAAGGGCATGTACATTGGTTGCGGGCACATCCCCAGTAGGGGCGTGCAGAAGGCGGCTGGTCGATGTTTCTCTCTCATTGGTGTTTCTAGCTTTCTATCCCTCTCCCTTTCTCTCTGTGAAAAATCAATAAAATACATTTTTTAAAAATCAATAAAATATATATTTTTTTAAAAGGAATGTGAATTAGAAAACCCAGACCCTGAGGCTAGACCCTAGGTCATGCAGTGTCAAGCCTGGGCAGCTGACACGGTGAGCCAGAGCCACAGTCACCCCAATAGTAATTGTCAATTATGTGGAGGATTCCAATGAAACAGAAGTGAGAGAAGCCTATGGCCCAACAGACGGACAGGTTCTGACTTAGCAGGCCCTGTCCCGTGAGTCTGGCTGAATGTATTTTCAGCCCCTGGAGGACTGTGCAATGACCGGTTGGGGACCTAAGAATAATCCCCCTTTTCTTGCACCTCCACAAGGGGGATTCTGTGTCCTTCTGTTCTGTGTGCTCTGAACACAACAGCTCCTATCCCCACGGTGAAGGTCAGGAATGTGGGTGTGTGGTCAGGGCAGTGACCACTGTGCCCTAACCAGGGTTGTGTCCCACAGGTGCCGGGACACACAGCCAGGTGAGACAGCTGTTTGTAGGAGTCAGAGCTGCTCATGAAGGAAAAACAAAATGTTCGAATGAAACAGACTTCCTGTACAGTGGGTCCATTTATGTACTTATTTCCTTCAATATGTATATGGGAAATAGGTTTTAGAGCTTTCCTTACTACCGTGAAACAACCATGTTGATGACACCAGGCTACTATAATTCAATCACATTGCTGCTTGCTTCTTCATCACCAATGCATAAATTGTTACACCTGGAAATAAATATGTATCTCTTTTCACATTACTTTTCATTTTTTATGTCTAGTATTAGTAATACATATAGCACCTAAAATGCTTCATATCATATAAGACAATATTGATGTAGGTGCTGATAGATATATGATTCATCTTATTAACAAATGTGAACTTATAATATCCATAAGTACAGTTCAGTACTATAAATAATTTTCTCTTCCTTATGATTTTTTTAAAGATTTTTTTAAATATATCTTATTGATTTTTTACAGAAAGGAAGGGAGAGGGATAGAGAGTTAGAAACATCAATGAGAGAGACACTGATCGGCCACCTCCTGCACGCCCCCTACTGGGGATGTACCCACAACCAAGATACATGCCCTTGACCGGAATCGAACCTGGGACCTTTCAGGCTCCAGGCCGACACTTTATCCACTGAGCCAAACCAATCTTGGGTCCTTATGATTTTCTTACTAGCATTGTCTTCTCTACTTTACTTTATTGTAATAATACAGCATATCGTATATATCTTATATAATAAAAGGCTAATATGCAAATTGACCGACCAGCAGAATGACTGGTCACTATGATGTGCACTGACCACCACGGGGGCAGACACTCAATGCAGGAGCTGCCCCCTGATGGTCAATGGACTCCCACAGGGGGAGCGCCGCTCAGCCAGAAGCCCTGTGCCGGGCTCCTGGCTGGCTGGCTGGCAAGAACCTCTCCCGCCTCTACAGCAGTACAGTGGTACCTCGAGATACGAGTGCCCTAACACACGAGATTTTTGAGATATGAGCCATCGAGTGAGCAACTTTTGCTTTGAAATACGAGCAACATTTGAGATAGGAGTCATTGCACGGATTAGCCGGCTGCACATGACCCACCAGTTTACCGAGACTCGAGCGTCTCATCGTTTCCCACGCCTCAAGGTTACGGAATGAATTAAACTCGTATCTCGAGGTACCACTGTACTAGGGATGTCTGACTGCTGGCTTAGGCCCGCTTCTAAGCCAGCAGTGTAACATCCCCCGAGGGACTGTGAGAAGGTATAGTCCAGGCTGAGGACCCCTTTCCAAGTGCACAAATTTTGTGCATTGGGCCATTAGTGATGCATACAACATGCAACATATGACATGTTGACTATGTCATCAGTAAGGCTTCCAGTCAACAGCAGTTAACTTTGGGGGGAGTCAAAAGTTATACGCAGACTTTCCACTGTCCAGGGGTCTGTGCCCCTAACCTCCGTATTGTTTAGAATCAACTGTATTTTCTTCATCCTAAAACATACCTTTTTTTTCTTCATGGTTTATAACATTGGTGAAATCAGGATGTATCTCACAATCACTGTGCCAGATGGAACCACTGCAATTTCATAAATAAACCCGGCCCCCGCTGTTCACAGTATTGTCACTGCACCTGAATTATAGGTGCTGTCAGAGCTTCGAATGTTGAGCTCACTATTGCAAATACCTTGCAGAAGTATTTCACTCTGATCTGGCAATTAAACAGAGATGTCATTGTGTTTTCAGAAAGACATGAGCATGGAGGAGTGGAGTATATATTTTATATTAATGAAGCAAAATATTTGTTGTTGAAGGAATGATTGCAATCTCGTATTGCTTTCACAGCAATAGCCAACTGCTTAGAAACCCACAGGTGGAAGAAATTGCCGACATTTGTTATTGAGATAAATTCACAAGAATGGCTTATCACCCACCAACACAACGCAACTGAAGGCAGGAGAAGCTGCCAAATCCCTCAGAACAGATGAAAGGGATTTGAGAAGAACTGAGAACTGAGAAGCTCGTGTGCTCATTCCATGCATTGAGCAGAGATATTATTAAGACTGTGTCCCACTGTAATTGGCTATGTTTCTGTTTTTGTTTTAAGTTGCACACAAAGCAATAGTCTTGACTTACCACTGATGGGATCTTAGAAGACACCATGATAATCACCATCAAACTGTGCTGAACAGAAATGCCCCCAACCAAGAAGAAAACCAAAGGCAGCTTGTATTTCTGCCACCTGTCTGTCTACAAAGGCTAAACAGTCTCGGAAAGCAAAGGATTTCACAGAGCTCTGCGGAACTTCAACGTCAAAGGCTCTGTGACTATTTGGGTTTCATACACGGAACACACCATCTGCAGTACCAGCTCAGTACAGGAACCAGATGCTCAGGACTTTCCACTTCGTCATGGTTGTCTTGTCAGATTTAATGAACATATGGAGTCAAGTTGAAGGGAGAAACTGGCTTTAGATTCTTTACCAGTTATTGTGAGGATTGCCATGGAGTTTTCATGATGAGACGATACTCTTCTGTTTCACTTTTGTTTATCATTCTTCCTTTTATGAGAATAAGTTCATACACAGTAAAATGCTCAGAGTACAAATATATACTCCCATGAGTTTTGTTAACAGTAAACATGCTTAGGTAACTAACAACTAAAAAGTTTTGGTTATTTAATGCTGCAGGTCTTGGGATTTTCCACGTAGACAATATGTCATCAGCAAATCGGGGAATTTTTGTTCTTTCTTTCCAATCTTTATGCTTTTCATTTCTTTTCCTTGCCTTGATGGGCTACCTAGGACTTGCAGTGTGCTGCTGAATAGAAGCGGTAAGAACAGACATGCTTGCCTTGCTCCTAATCGTCAGGGGAAAGCATCCAGTCTTTCATCATTAAGTACTAGCTGGAGGTGTTACATGGCCTTTCTCAGGTTAATCAAATTCCTTCTAATGAAATTCCCCAAGAGGTTGTATAGTGAATGCATATTTAATTTTGTCATGTACTTTTTGCACCAATCGCTATGATCGTGTGGTTTTTTCTTCCTTAGGCCATTAATGTTGATTGAAACTCAAATCTTAACCCAGGCTGGCAATCCTAGCCTGACCTGTTAATGTTTTTTTAAAAAAAATATATTTTATTGATTTTTTACAGAGAGGAAAGGAGAGAGATAGAGTTAGAAACATCGATGAGAGAGAAACATTGATCAACTGCCTCCTGCACACTTTCCAATGGGGATGTGCCCGCAACCAAGGAACATGCCCTTGACCGGAATGGAACCTGGGACCTTTCAGTCCGCAGGCCGACATTCTATCTACTGAGCCAAACCGGTTTCAGCTGTTAATGTTTTATTAAGAATTTCTGCATGTATGTTCATGAGAAATATGGTCTATATAGTTTTTTATAACATTTTTTCTGCTTTTGGTTCCAGAGTAATGCTGCATCTCATAGAACGAGTCAGAAACTGTTTTCTCCTGTTGGGTGAGTTTTGACAATTTGTGGCTTCTGACTAAGGGTTCATTTTCATCTAGGTTGTCAAATTTATGTGCATAAAGTTTTTCATAATACTTACTTGCCATTATTTTCCTGGCTCTGGGATCTTTAATAAAATCTTGTCTTTCAGTTTTCCTAGAGGTTTATCAATTTTATTGATTTTTTTCAAAGAACCAGCTTTTGATTGCATTAATTTTTCTGTATGTTTTTTTAATTGTTTACCTGTTTCCAATGTCACTGATTTGAGCTTTTCTCTTTATTATTTTTCCTCATTCATTTTCTTTTATTTCATTCAATATTGCCTTATGAATCTTAGACTGATGCTTTCAGATTTTTCTTCCTTTTTTTAAAATATATTTTACTGATTTTTTTACAGAGAGGAAGAGAGAGGGATAGAGTTAGAAACATTGATCAGCTGCCTCTTGCACGCCCCCTACAGGGGATGTGCCCGCAACCCAGGTACATGCCCTTGACCAGAATCGCAGACCAACGCTCTAGCCACTGAGCCCAAACCGGGTTCGGCGTGATTTTTCTTCTTTTATAAGTATTCCAATGCTGTAAATGTTCCTCTAAGCGCTGCATTAGTTATTTCTCACAAATTTTGGCATGTTGTGTTTTCACTCAGTTCAAGGAACAGTCTAAATATGCCAGTTGAAAGGCAGAGATTATCAGGGTGAATAAAAAACCAAGACTCAATTATATGCTGTCTATAAGAAAACCCACTTTAAACATAAAAATGACATTTAGACATAAATAGATTAAAAGGGTGAAGAAAAAGCTACATCTTTTTTGTACTCACAAGAGGAAGCTGGAGTCATTTTATTGATTTCAGACAGCGTCGATTTTAAAACAAGAAAGATGATCAGCAATAATCTTACATATATAAAAAAAAAAAGCCAGCGCCGAAACCGGTTTGGCTCAGTGGATAGAGCGTCGGCCTGCGAACTCAAGGGTCCCAGGTTCGATTCCGGTCAAGGGCATGTACCTTGGTGGCAGGCACATCCCCAGTAGGGGATGTGCAAGAGGTAGCTGATCGATGTCTCTCTCTCCCATCGATGTTTCTGATTCTCTATCCCTTTCTTTTCCTCTCTGTGAAAAATCAATAAAAATATATTTTTTAAGAAAAGCCAGGGACCGGGATGCCCTAACAGCCAGAACAATCGGAGACCAGACCAGCACAGCCCCCCACCCAGGCTGGCCCCAGGGCGCTGTTAGGGGTGCCCCTAGGCAAAGGGATAGGGGGCAAGTTTGACGGGGGGAGGTCTCAGGGTCTGGGGGTTGGGGGGTCGGCCGGAGTAGGTGTGGAGTGCCCTGGGGGAGGAAAAGGAAGATCCGATGGCCAATGGGCTCAGCACAGTACCTGTCTCATGGCCCAGCAGGAAGGGCCAGCCGTGGCCGGGATGGGCAGGTGCGTCACCGATGCTCCCGGGACCCACAGGACCATGGCAGCGGCGGTGCCCCCGAAACCGCACTGATTCCAAAGAGTGAACAGCGAGCGGTCAACGTCAAAGACCAGAAACAGCCTCTCCAACCAGCGGCCCTGGATGGTGCAGCATGAGTGAGGGAAGCACCCCTGCAGGAGGACCGGACACCGGAAGTGTGCCCCAGAGGATTGTGGGATTGCGGAGGACGCCTGGACGCCTGGACGCCGCTGCTACACCAGTGGTTCTCCACCTTCCTGAGGCCGGGGCCCTTGCATACAGCTCCTCCTGGGGTGGTGACCCCCAACCATACTTCATCACTGTCATTTTGCTACTGTTATGAACTGTAATGTAAATATCTGATAGGCAGGATGTATTTTCATTGTTACAAATTGAACATCATTAAAGCATAGGGATGAATCACAAAAACAATATGTAGTTATATATTGTGAAATATTTATTTCTCATGACAAATAAATGAAATGTTGTCTTGCATCGTGGTGTAGTATGGGTAACAGTCTTCCTAGGACAACAGTAAACTCCATGGCTACACTTTGCTGCACCGAGGAGCGGTGTGTGGGTTCCTAAGACCGTGGGAAATAGGTGTTTTCCGCTGGTCTTAGGCGACCCCTGTGAAAGGGTCGTTCGACCCCCAAAGGGGTCGCGACCCACAGGTTGAGAACCGCTGTGCTAGAGCATGAGTCTGCTATTGCGCATGTGCATCGTCAGCCCTAGAGTCCTCAGTCTTGCAGAATTTAGACGTGACTTCTGGCGGGAAATTATTTCTTTTTTTTTTAATATATTTTATTGATTTTTTTACAGAGAGGAAGGGAGAGGGATAGAGAGTTAGGAACATCGATGAGAGAGAGAGACATCGATCAGCCGCCTCCTGCGCACCCCCTACTGGGGATGTGCCTGCAACCAAGGTACATGCCCTTGACCAGGATCGAACCTGGGACCTTTCAGTCCGCAGTCCAATGCTCTATCCACTGAGCCAAACCGGCTTTGGCGAGGCAGGAAATTATTTCGATTGAGGTTTGCTGTTCCCTTGCCGCGATGAAAGGTTTCCTTTGTTACCTTGGTTTGAGGCGGAGGAAAACGGGCTGGTGACGAATAAGAAACTTTGGAGACAGTGAAGGGCAGTTTGTCCAGGGAAAGCTCAGAATTAGAGTTTAATTGGGATAGAAATGCTGCTGATAGCACCTGAAATCTGAGCCCTCACTTTTTAGGTTTTCCAGTTTAAGGTTTTGGAGATGGCCTATTAAAGCCTTCCTGGTTGGAAAGTGTTTGTGTAGAAGCCCATAAGTATTATTTGCTGCCTTTACCATGCTTAGCTCTCTCTAAGGAATATGGAATAATGTTAAATGCCTCATGTCCTCAAGAAGCTTGAATTTTAAAATAAAAAATAAAGAAGAAATATAAATGTTAAAAATTAAAAAAGAAGAAGCCTGAGTGTTAGGGGCAAAATCAGGCAGGCAGGCGAGCAGTTAGGGGTGATTAGGTACGCAGGCAGAGTGGTTAGGGGCAATCAAGTGAGCCATTAGGAGCCAGTGGGCCCGGATTGTGATAGGGTACAGGCCAGGCTGAGGAACACCCCTTCCTCCCCTGCCATTCCCACTCATACATGAATTTTATGCACCAGGCCTCTAGTATGAAATAAAAAAATTAATTTAAAATTAAAAAATTAATTTATCACAGGTGAAAAATTACATTGGGATGTATTACAATATCACGGGTGAAAAGAAAAACATTAGCTTGAGGAAATCTTAATTTCAGCTGAACTCTAATTTCATATATGCTTTTACTTAGATCTTTCTGACTGCATGCATACATTTATTAATGACATGTTGTCATCTAGAAATATTGGCCCAAGTCACCTATCTTTCTGATCCCACAAATAATCTGTTGCTTTGCAGAAAGAGTTTGTCTTTTGAGACAGATCGGTAGGGAAACAGCGGTGTTGCTTTGAAAATGTTGTAGGCTGTAAGCACTGACTGTGCTCTCAGAAGCACAAGTGGAAATCCAAGTACGACTGAACGAAATTACACTCCTTGGCCATTGGGAATACTTTTCATGCTTGTCTGAAAGTAGATAAAAGAAAAATCTATATGTTTGTTTCCTATTCTTGTCCTGTTTTTCCCCTCGTGGGAGATATTAAAACAGGTGCAAGAGTATTTGTGTAGATCTGTCAGTAAATCTCAAATCGCTTCATCTTTGAGTTAGAGGGTAATATCGCCTCATGAATGTATGCAGTGTCAATTGATTGGTAATCCTTGACTTCAAGGCTGGATTAATGATATAGTTACCCTTTATTGCTAATATATAGTAATTTTCAAAGGGCTTATGAATATTAAACATATGTTTACAACCTAGGGCTATTACAATGCCCCAGCAACTGCTTTTAACAAATATTCAAATGATCTTTTGTTAGGAGTTTTGACGTTCTTAATAAAGGGTCAAGAATAAAGGATTCTTAAGGATGGTAACAACAGGGAGTAATGATTTTAATATGCTCACTAATCCATTTATACTGAAATAGTTATTGGCTAGATCTTATGAATGATTAAAGTGCTTAAAAGAAGGTAATGCATGTGGTCAGACTGTTACCTTGAAGGACCTTAAAATAGATCCGTGGTGTTGACAACATTAATATTCATGAGATTCATACAGGACTGTATGAAATACTCACTGCAAATGGCCCCGCATATAAAATGGGCTTCAGCTCCTCGGTGAGAAAAGTGCCTCAGCGGCGCCGAGAGCCTTGAATTCTGGTTTTATTATATTTTTTTTAATTATTATTTTATTTTATTTCTTTAATATATTTTATTGATTTTTTTACAGAGAGGAAGGGAGAGGGATAGAGAGTTAGAAACATCGATGAGAGAGAAACATCGATCAGCTGCCTCCTGCACACCCCTCACTGGGGATGTGCCCGCAACCAAGGTACATGCCCTTGACCAGAATTGAACCTGGGACCTTTCATTCTGAAGGCTGATGCTCTATCCACTGAGCCAAACCGGTTTCGGTGGATTCTGGTTTTACTACTATCATCTGGTACAGCTGCAGGCAAGGTACTACAGCCGTGCGTGTGAGCATGTATGCCTCAGTTTCCTTGACTGTCCAAGGGTATCAAATGGCTTCCCAAAGTGGTCTGCAGGGTCAAATGAAAGGAGATGACAGATCAGAGAGTAACGTTACAAATGTGGGTGAAGAACACGGGGTCCTCTGATAATTCGGGAGCACAGATGCTAGTTTCATTTCTTCTACTGCCTGCTAGGCAACAGGGCTGTTTGGATGTCAGGGTTTTTTGTTGTTGTTAATCCTCACCCAAGGACATTTTTTCTATTGCTTTTTAAGAGAGTGGAAAGGAGGAGGAAAAATGGAGAGAACATTGATGTGAGAGAGACACATCAATGGGTTGCCTCCCACACGCACCCCGACCAGTGCCAGGAATCAAGCCTGCAATCGAGGTGCATGCCCTTGATCAAAATCAAACCTGGGACCGTACAGTCCACAGGCGGACATTCTAACCACGAAGCAAAACTGGGTGGGGCTTGAGGTCAGGTTTTTTAATAACCGATTGTCTTTGTACTAAACCAGGAAATACTTGATAAATGTCAATATGTGATAATGGTGTTCATGGTGAACTATCCTCAGCATAAAGTAACTTCTCTTCATGCCAAAACCGGTTTGGCTCAGTGGATAGAGCGCCAGCCCTCGGACTGAAAGGTCCCAGGTTCTAATCCGGTCAAGGGCATGTACCTTGGTTATGGGCACATCCCCAGTAGGGGGCGTGCAGGAGGCAGCTAATCGATGTCTCTCTCTCATCAATGTTTCTAACTCTCTATCCCTCTCCCTTCCTCTTTGTAAAAAAATCAATAAAATATATTTTAAAAAAAGCTTGTCTTCGTATTCCTGGGATTATGAGTAAAACTATAAATTAATCCAAAGTGCACCATTTGAGAAAGAGGAGTTGAAAATGACACTGAAAAATTAAGGACTTAAAGTGATTATTTCATTTTAAAAATGTTTTAATATATTTTTATTGATTTCAGAGAGGAAGAGGGAGGTGGGGAGAGAGAGAGAAACATCAATGATGAGAGAGAATCATTGATGGGCTGCCTCTTGCACAGCCCCCTAGTGGGGATCAAGCCTGCAACCCGGGCATGTGCCCTTGACCAGAATTAAACCTGGGACCCTTCAGTCCACAGGCCGACGCACTATCCACTGAGCAAAACCAGCCAGGGCTATTTCATTTTTTAAAATGTATTTTGTTTTAAACATAAAAGAAGATAAAGGTGCTGCAAAAGGAAGAAATTAACATCTGCTGGCCATTTTGTGCATGCTATGCCATTGTCACATTTTCACCGCGAAGGAGAGTTCGATTCAAAGAGAAGTAAAAGCCATTTGTCTAAACTCCCTTGATTGGATCTCCTACTTGTTTTGATCAGCTCCGAGCTCATTCTCTCTCCAACACATCACAGTCTGCACAGGAGCCTAAAACAAAGGCCAAGAATGCAATTGAATTCCTGCCTAACCCTCCCCTTGGGCTTTGTACTTAACTTCCTCTTCCTGGCAGAGATTTCTCATTGAGAATCTGACTCGGGGCGTGGCTTTCAGTATTTCTGCTCCCTGGGACGAGTGTGCTACCGATTTGGACTTTAAATAATCTGTTCTTTGAGATGATTCTTGTCAGCTATTAATCTCATCTACTTTAAACTTCAGTCGCATTCATGAGTTTTATTCACGTGAAACTTGCCCGAGATGGGTCCATTCTGATGGTGTGATAACATAAGCACTCAAGAAAGGCTCAGGCCCTGTGAAGGGGAGAAGGCCACCAAGTGAGGCCTCTTTGGGGAGGGCTTGGTGTCCCCTTGATCAACCTGCCATCAGCACAGGCCCAGGAGCATGTCCACCACCAGAGGGACCCCTGTGGAGGCGGGGCCAGAGAGAGAAACATCACCGGTTACGGTGATCATGCCCTCTCGCCCTTCATCAGCTCGACCCTCAGAGAGCCAGGCACTGGGATGGAAGAAGCTTCCAGTTCACAGAGCCGTGACATTGAGAAGGCTCTGAGCTGGAGAGAAGCCTCGAGCTCCAGCACAGGTGTGCAGCAGCATGCTGGTAAAAATATTACATAGCAGGCTGGGATGGGGGAGGTAAGAGATCAACCGAAGGACTTGTATGCATGCGTATAACCATCACCAATGGACGGGAGACACTGGGAGGGGGCGAGGACATGTGCCAGGGAGTAGGGGAGGCTGGGGGAAGGTCAAATGGAGGAAAGAAAGGAGACATATTTGTAATACTTTATTTTTTTTTTAAGCGGAGGCCTGGGCCCGCCAGGGTGTGTGGAAAGCTTGTCTCCCTCCATCGCCATATTTGTACTGCTTTAAACAATAAAAATAAATAAATAAACTATTACATAGTGAGAATGCAGAACGTCTGCTCAGAGTGAGTTATGGTTATATAGAAAATCAAAAAACAACATCCCATAACTGGTGAAAGGCCACACGTGGTTCAACAGAGGAACAGGAGGAGGATAGACATGTGTTCAGTACAGATGTGAGGGAAAGGGAAAAGCACGCGTCAATCCAGAGGTGAGTCTCCGGGGGCGGGAGAAGACCTGCAGAGAAGGCGAAGGTACGGAGGGACGTGGTGGAGGCAATACCAGCCTTGACCTGGATGGCTTCAGGGACAGGGACACACCTGTCTCCCAACACAGGGGTCCCATGGCCCAGCCTCCCGAGCCTCACCACCCTTGCCCACCTACCACAGCTGCAGGGGTGACCCTTCTCAAGTCACCATAAAAAAAGGAAGCCAGATTTTTCTGGTCGAATAGAACTGGTGGAATTTCCCATAAATCTCCAGTAGGCATTCCCGTTATCAAAAGAGTCTCCAATATAGTTTGATGGAGAAGATACATTTGGTGAGTTCCTGTGAGACAGGGCAATGGTGGCCTCTTCTCCATGGCTCGGGGGGCGTGGCCAGGCAAAGGCATGGAGAGAGACAGTAGGGTCCTAATGGGTTTGGCTCAGTGGATAGAGCGTCGGCCTGTGGATTGAAGGGTCCCAGGTTCGATTCTGGTCAAGGCATGTACCTTGGTTGCGGGCACATTCCCAGTAGGGGGTGTGTAGGAGGAGCAGATTGATGTTTCTAACGCTCTATCCTTCTCCCTTCCTCTATAAAAAAAAAAAAAAATCAATAAAATATATTTTTTTTAAAAAGAGAGAAGAACTGAGACCGTTTTGGCTCAGTGGATAGAGCGTCGGCCTGCGGACTGAAAGGTCCCGGGTTCGATTCCGGTCGTGGGCATGTACCTTGCTTGCGGGCACATCTCCACAGTGGGGCGTGCAGGAGGCGGCTGATGGATGTCTCTCTCTCATCGATGTTTCTGACTTTCTATCTCTCTCCCTTCCTGTCTGTAAAAAATCAATAAAATATATTTTTAAAAAAGAGAGAGAGAGAGAGAAGAGACAGTAGGTCCATGGACATTGGGGAGCTGGGGTTACCTCTGAGTGGGGAGCAAATGATTCAGAGAGAAAGTGGGGGGAGACAGGGTAACGTCCCACACCCAGGACCTGTGATGAGAAGCTCCATGGTGAGCTACTGGGTCCGACAGCGGAAAGGCGGTCTGTTCTGCTTTCCACCCGGACTGAATCCCGTGCCAGGCAGTGAAGCCAGTCTTTTCACCAAACAGCCTCAGGACCTGTGCGGGGCTGTGTAGCTGAGTGTCCCCACAAGCCTGAGGGAGAGAGTGAATTAGAAGCACCGTCTCTAATACCCTCACCCAGTAAAAGCAGAGCCAGAGAGCCCAGGACGCCAAGGAGCCTCAGGAGCAGGCTCTGTACCTGGGGGTGGGGGAGGAACGCCCCATCTGACAGCCACGCAGAGGGACTTGAGATGGAAGAAATGTTCCATGGGAATTTTTCTTGTGTGTGTGTGTTTTTTTTAATTTTACTGATTTTTTATTTATTTATTTTTTTACAGAGAGAAAGGAAGAGGGTACAGAGAGTTAGAAACATCCATCAGCTGCCTCCTGCACACCTCCTCTTGGGGATGTGCCTGCAACCAAGGAACATGCCCTTGACCGGAATCGAACCCGGGACCTTTCAGTCCACAGGCTGACGCTCTCTCCACTGAGCCAAACCAGTTTCGGCTCGATGGGAATTTGTTAGTGGAATTCCAAAAGCTGCCCAAAAGGCAGGGGTTGACCACCACAGAGTCAGAAGAAAAGACTGATGGCCTGGAGCCTCAGGTCCCCCTGGCTGAGCTCTGAGGAGCCTTGAGCCCGGCTCTTCCTGCCTTCCTACCTGTGACTCTTCCCTTCTGGAATGTTCTCCTTCTCGGTTTACCTGCATCCCTGCCCCTTAGGCTCCGCAGCCCTGTAGAAACGCCTCCACCGCCAGGAAGCCAATCCTCGTTCCCCCAGCGTGGGCTGCCCGGGGCCTGGTCACCCTCTCTTCTGTGAGACAGAGGACTCTGTGTATTGCCTTCTGCTATTTATGTGCACGTCTCGGCTGCCTGGCTAGACGAGGCTGCTCGGGGCCCGCAGCTGTGCTGTGTCAGCTCTGTGCCCAGCGCCTGGCACGGGGCCTGGAGCACCAGGGTCCTGGTTCAGCACCAGCTGAGAGTCACCTGAGCGGAGCCTGCCTGCTCCCCCTCAGCACCGACACCTGGGTGAGCTGGCAAGCTGGGCGCCCCCTCCAGGGCTCAGGCCACCCCCGTGAGGCTGGGCCTCCCCCGGTTCTCTCCATCCAGCGTCCCCTGCCCCTGCCAGCCTCTTTCCTGGCAGCACGCTGACAGTGGCAATTCCTCCTGCTTCCTGTGATTGCTGCTCAGCCTGGACTGCCTTCCCTCACCAAGTGCGTTTCACCATCTGCATTTCTGCATTTCCAGCCGTTTTTCTCCAGAAAGCAAGCTGAGGACAGAGCAGGACCGTGCTGCCTGTCCCTCACACCCAGCAGCGATCTGGGAGGGGCAGCCTCTGTTATTGTTGTGTTTTTTTTAATATATTTTATTGAATTTTTACAGAGAGGAAGAGAAAGGGATAGAGAGTTAGAACCATCGATGAGAGAGAAACATCGATCAGCTGCCTCCTGCACACCTCCCACTGGAGATGTGATCACAACCAGGATGCATGTCCTTGACTGGAATCGAACCTGGGACCTTGGAGTCCGCAGACGGACACTCTATCCATTGAGCCACACCGGGCTGGGTGGACCTTGGTGTCCACATCCTCCGGCCTGCGCCGCCCTTTGCTCCTGACCCCCTCGGCAATCCCGCCCCCAGTCTGCAAAAATGCCATTCAGCTGCCAAAAGGAAGGTCTCGAGCGTGTCCATCTGGGGGGCTGGGAGGCTCAGCTGACATAAAGGTATGCTGAAAGCTACTGATGCTGCCATGTTAAGAAAGTTATTCCAGTCTCAAATCAAAGAGAAATAGCCCTGGAGTCTTTTCTGGATCCTTGAACCAGGGTGGTGGGAGATGGGGAGGCAGAGAGGAGCAGAAAGGAAGGGGAAAGTCCAACATGAGTTTCCTCTGAACACAGCTGAGTGGCACACTCACCTGAGTGCAGTCTTTGATTCGCTCACTAAGTCTACAATTATTGAGTGCTTGCTGCATGCCAGACACTCTGTAGGTGTCGGGGACCAATCTGAAGGTAGAAAGACCCCAAAGGATGCGATTTCTATAATTCAGGCCAGACAGGACGATGCCCTGGGGCCTGGCAGCAGGAAGGAGGAGAAGTACGCAGATTCCACGGATCCGTGGGAAGTTGAAGTGACAGAATGACATTTTTTGGATACAAAAGGGGGATGTTGGTAAGAGAGGAGAGGATGTCAAGGAGAACGCCCATTTTCTGACATGAGCAAAGGGGTAGGTGACAGTGCCAAACACAGAGGTAGGGGTCCTGGAAGAGGAGCCGTTGGGGTAGGGGACATGGCAAGTTCAGGTTGGGTCACATGAAGTTTGAAGTCCCTCTGAGACATCAGGTGAAAGACACTCATTAAATATTAGGTCTAAAATTGGAAAAGAAAGCTGGGTTGACCAGATAGACTTAGGGAACATCAACGTTTGTGTTTCAAGGAGTTTCAATCTAACACGAATACCCTCAGAGTCCAGAGGATAGATCACGGCTCTCTGGAAAGTTCTCATCTGGCCACATCCAGTTCATCCAGATCTGATGGGCACCGAAGCCTCTTCTCCCCTGGCTTCCTCCTACCTTTTTTTCTTTCTTTTTTTTTTTTTTTTAACTACCTGCTATTCCTTCCACGGGGACTCGGTTCCATCTATCTACAGTTCTTGGTGAGGGTTGGGAATCTCAACTTCTTTCCATGAGAGGGAGAGTCCAGATTCAACAAAACAAGCAAAAAAAAAAAAACATTCTTGATAAGACTGATTGCCTCTTTTATCAAAAGTTGAGTATAAGCAGAAACCAGTTTGGCTCAGTGGATGAAGTGTCAGCCTGCAGGCTGAAGGGTCCCAAGTTCGATTCTGGTCAAGGGCACGTACCTTGGTTGTGGGCACATACCCAGTAGGGGGCGTGCAAAAGGCAGATGATTTATGTTTCTCTCTCATCGCTGTTTCTAACTCTCTATCCCTCTCCCTTCCTCCCTGTAAAAAATCAATAAAATATATATATATTTAAAAAGACAGAAAGTCTCCCTCCTCCTAAAATGTAAATGATACCACACATGGAGATCCCAGCAAACTGTGGTCTCTACACTTGTCTTCTCCCTTTTAGTCCCAAACCATGAACACACTTAATAATGTGGTATACAGCTGAAACCGGTTTCAGCATGAAACACCAGAATGCCGACTGAGCATGACACAACCCATTCCCACTCAGTCGCTCTTTCCTGCTGAGCCCAGGACTTCCTCCTTTCCTTCCATCTAGCCAGGTTCCAGGATTGGCAGGATCAGGAAGAGTGCCAAGACCAGAGAGCAGAGACTCCCAGAGGCCACATCTTGGGAGCTATTGATGGGCAACAGGGAGCTTTTATATGTAAAAAAATATATATATGAAAGTAAAGAAAGACCTGCCCTAGCTGATTTGGCTCAGTGGGTAGAGCATCAGCCTGTGGACTGAAGGGTCCCAGGTTCGATTCCGGACAAGGGCACTTACCTCAGATGTCGCCTCAATCCCCAGCCCTGGCCCAGGCGCATGTGGGAGGCAACCCATTGATGTCTCGCTCTCATCATTGATCTCTCTCTCTCTCCTCCCCCTCCCTTCTTCTCATTAAAATATATTAAATTTTTTATAAAAAAGAAAGACCTGATTCACATTCTCCTTTTGACATGACACATTTTCTGGATCCTAGTCCAGAAGCGAAACTACAGAACTGCTTTCATTCAGATTAACATGTTGAATGTAATGGATGGTGCTGTTTTGCTAAACAAAAAACACTTATGTTGGCTTAATAATAGAAAAATGTATTTAGAGGTCTGGGTCTTTTTAAATTTATCTACTTTATTTTTCTTTTCAAGCATGCTGAGTATTACTATCTTTTCATTTAACATGACCCTTTATTATAATGAACTAATCAATCAAACTGTGCAGCCCAATAATGAGAATGTATTGAAAACCTTTTTTCTAGAGAGAATGGAAGGGAAGGAGGAAGAGGGGAAGAGAAAGAGAGATTTATTGGTTGACTCCTGTATGTACCCTTACTGGGGCCAGGGAACCAACCTGCACCCCAGGTACATGCCCTTGACCAGGAATCGAACCTGTGACCCTTTGGTCCTAAGGCCAGTGCTCTAACCATTTAGCAATGCCAGCCAGGGCTAAACATATTTTTATTGATTTCAGAGACAGGAAGGGAGAGGGAGAGAGAGATAGAAGCAGCAATGATGGGAATCATTGATCAGCTGCCTGCACGCCCCCTACTGGGGATTGAGACCCAAACCCTGGCATGTGCCCTGACTGGGAATTAAACCATGACTTCCGGTTCTTGGGTTGATGCTCAACCACTGAGCCACACCAGCCAGGCAAGAGGCATTTACTTTTCCTGAGTCTACTTCTGCCCGCTGTGACCTAGGTCTTTTACTTCAGCTTGTCCATCATATAGGTGTTGAGTGAGGACTCAATTCTCCTATCTCTTGTCTCTCTTCAAACCACACAACACTTTTTTAAAAATATATTTTATTGATTTTTTACAGAGAGGAAGAGAGGAGGATAGAGTTAGAAACATGGATGAGAGAGAAACATCGATCAGCTGTCTCCTGCATGCCCCCCACTGGGGATGTGCCCACAACCAAGGTACATGCCCCTGACCGGGATCAAACCTGGGACCTTTCAGTCCACAGGCCAGCGCTCTATCCACTGATCCAAACCTGTTTCGGCGACACAACACTTTAGTGTGTGGCCTCTTCAGCCCAACACATTGTCATGCAGCTTTCCTTTGCATGGCTGCATCAGTTATGTAATGGTGTTCTGTGCTCATTAGCATAAGAAGTGAGAGAAATGAAAGGGAAGTAGTAAGCATATTTCTGTTTTGCAATAATCTTTTAGGATGTCAAATCAGAATCTCAGTTTGCAAAATGACTTACAACGCTAAAGCCTTCTCCTATGGCAATGCTCTCCAGTGCGGATTACCGCCGCTGAAGAGAAAACCTGTCTTCATAACATGAGTACCATGGTAATTATGAGTCAACTGTTGTCATTTCGACACCGCCACCCTAATGTCATCCAGAGAGGCTCAGCCGCCTGGTAAAAAGTTCAATGCTGTCACTTCGAGACGGGGACTGCTCAGTACTCACATCATCGCTAACACGGCTCAGAAACGACAGGGCAGAAGCTGATTCCAGTCTGAGTGTTTCACCCCCATGACTGCGGAGACAGTTCAAATGGTCCTGGTCAGACCAGCAGCTTTTGAGAACAGTACACTTTGGGGAAGGTTGTCTATTGAAAAAAGGAAAAACATTTAAATTCTAGAATTCTCCCAGCCACACACACCGGTGTGTGATGCACACCCATATCTGTCATCTTCTCCATCGTTCAGAAGAGGGGCCAGGCCAGGAGGGAGGTACACAGCTGCTTCCGGGCGGAGCTGGACTCGAACTCGGGGCCCTCCCATGCCACCCGGCCTTGTCTCTGGATCGCCTTGGCTCTCACACCCCAAGAAGCAAGTTGGGTCTCACCAAGTTCAGAAATACAAAATGGTGCCGAAGCCGGTTTGGCTCAGTGGATAGAGCGTCGGCCTGCGGACTGAAGGGTCCCAGGTTCGATTCCGGTCAAGGGCATGTACTTGGTTGCGGGCACATCCCAGTGGGATCGTGCAGGAGGCGGTGGATCGATGTCTCTCTCTCATTGATGTTTCTGACTTTCTATCCCTCTCCCTTTCTCTCTGTAAAAAAATCAATAACATATATTTTTTTAAAAAAGATACAAAATGGTGATGCTAAAGGATACTTACTTTTCATATTAGTTTTTTTAAATGCGAGTGTATGTTTTGTTTATGTGTGTGTTTGTTTTTTCCTTTGTGTCTCCTTTAAAACATAGAACTTGGAGTTCTAAGTTCACACTGTCAGTTCTTGCAGAATAATTTTGTTTCTCAACTGCAACAAGAGCTCCCTCTAATGGCTGTTGATTTGGACAACAAATTCTTGGGGAAATGAAATAGTACCCCTGTTCTTTTAGAAGGGAGGAGGATTATTTGTAACCCATTTCGGTCTATAGGTTACAGCAATCTATGATATTCCTACCTCTGAAAATCCTATCAATATAAATAAAGCGAAATTTACTTGATGTAAATATTGTATTGTACACCTGAAACTAATACAAAATAATATTGAATGTAAGCTGTCATTGAAAAAAATAAAATGTAAAGTTCTTAAAAAAAAACTCACTTGATGTAATGGTTAATTTTATGTCAGCTTGACTGAGTCACAAAATGCCCAGATAGCCTCGCCAGTGGCTCAGTGGCTGAGCATCGACCCATGAACCATGATGTCACAGTTGGATTTCAGATCAGAGCATATGCCTGGGTTGTGGGTTCGATCCCCAGTGTGGGGTTTGCAGGAGGCAACTGATGAATGATTCTCTCTGATCGTTGATGTTTCTATCTCTTTCTCCCTCTCCCTTCCTCTCTGAAATCAATACAAATATATTTAAAAGCAAGCAAACAAAGAAGCCATGTAAATGTAGGCTTCATACAACTTGTGTTAGACAATGTCCAGTCTTTTCAGTAAACACTTCAGAAAGCAGGTGTGTTTTCAGGCAATTCTGTTTTATCTTCTCTTTTACATCAGTGTAGATTTATAATTCTGATAATACAGCCTTGTTTCAATATCTAGAATCCACCAACTAATCCTGAGCTTGGAAATATGGAATCAACTGTCCTCCAAAGCTACTAGTATTTGTTCTAGAATAGGATTAGAGACCACAGGTACTCTCCTACAAATAAGCTTTTCCACATTTTGACTGGAATTTGGCAGGATGGCAGCAAAACTATCCAAAAGTATAAATCATGGTAGGGACAGAACAAGATAAAGCCTCCTTTAAAAAAAAATGTCCAGCCGAAACTGGTTTGGCTCAGTGGATAGAGCATCAGCCTACGAACTGAAAGGTCCCGGGTTCGGTTCCGGACAGGGGCATGTACCTTGGTTGGGGGCACATCCCCAGTAGGGGGCATGCAGAAGGCGGCTGATCAATGTCTCTCATCAATATTTCTAACTCTCTATCCCACTCCCTTCCTCTCTGTAAAAAATCAATAAAATATATATTTTTTAATGTCCAGCTGAAACCAGTTTGGCTCAGTGGATAGAGTGTTGGCCTGTGGACTGAAAGGTTCCAGGTTCCATTCCAGTCAAGGGCATGTACCTTGGTTGTGGGCACATCCTCAGTAGGGGGCGGCTGATCGATGTCTCTCTCTCATCAATGTCTCTAACTCTCTATCTCTCCCTTCCTCTCTGTAAAAAAAAAAAAAATCAATACAATATATTTAAAAAAAAAAAAAAAGCTTCAGCCTTCTTCTAAGAAAACACCAAAGAAACTCAGAGCTCAGTGCACTCAGAGGGATAGCGTGTTTGCTTAATAGAAGATAATAGTGCAATGTAGATTATAGACAAGTACCACTTCTCAGAGTTTCAAAAGAAACCTGTCACTTTTCTCCACTTGAACTCCCTGATTTGAATTTCTTTTACTTTTCCTTCATATTTTTTCTTCCACGAATGTCTATTGATGGGACAGAACTTTAAGTAGAAAACTGTAGTTTCCCAGGCCCATGGGTACATACAGTGGCCTGTACCAACGCAAGAGTTGACTGTGCACATCTTTTTCCAATTCTGCATTCAGAGACACCATGTTCGTAGTTTGCAGTCGCCCATAATAGAAGTATTTACACCATGGGAATTGGCAAATGCTGTAAATCAGGACTTTTTACCCAGAGAGCCAATAGTTAAGCATATACAGAACAACTCTGGGCACACACCTCAAAATCAGTCAAAATGTCAGAACATGCTATCGATTAACATCTAGAATTACCCGAATAATATGCCAAACATTATGGTTGAGAATTCCCACTCAAGAGGTCTATATAGAATAGCTTTGGAAGCTTTATGTAATTCCTGCAATTGTCACTGTGTAACATTCCCCAGAACTAACCCTAAAAGATGAAAAACACAGCCTGGTGGCATAGGTCAGTGGTCGAGCACAGACCTATGAACCAGGAGGTCACAGTTCGATTCCTGGTCAGGACACATGCCCGGGTTGTAGGCTCGATCCCCAGTGTGGGGCGTGCAGGAGGCAGCCAATAAATGATTCTGTCTCATCACCTGATATTTCTCTTTCTCTCTCTCTCCTTTCCCCTCTGAAATCAATGTGTGTGTGTGTGTGTGTGTGTGTGTGTGTGTATAATAAAAGACAGCAATTTGGTTTTTAAAAAAGACAAAAAATACAATTAGATTAATAGTACGTTTTAGTTATAATATCCAAGGCACATTACATTTAGTTATCTACCAGTTTCCAGAGGGTTTTATTTCCACAACAGACAGACAGAGAGAATTCAGTAATGTCTAGTGATTAAGTTTTCATGCTGACACCCAATTCTTTACATGAATGAATACATGCTATGCTCTCTCCTTCCCAACTTTACACTCTGCGTACCTGTGTGCCTCCTGGATGACGTGGAGAACAGAGCCTCGCCAGCCTGAGTATGGCATCTGGCTTTGCCAAAATCTCAAATGGACTGAAGAAACAGTGTCTCCTTGTTGGGTCTGGGTGGGGCTGGCCCACTAATTCCTTCTTCCTAGCAGTCTGTCAGGGCACCCCTGGTGTTATTCTTCCCAGGAATGCAATGGCCTCAGATAACGCATCGCTGGAAGCTGTTTGCAGGAGAGGGTCTCATTTTATTGTTCATTTAGCACCTTAATGTAGGCAGGAGGAACACTTCCGCCGGAAGGCTCTGTGTGGCTGAATCCCCCTGCCCTTTTATTGCCACTTCCACAGAGAGCGATGGCTCAGCCGGGACACTCAGGCCTCGCCGTCCAGCTGCCTGGGGACAGTACTTGGCCAGATTCCTCTTGCCGAGGGGCTGGCATTCTGAGTTAGATTTCATCCGAATCCACTCCACTTCCTCCCTGCTCTCTACATTTCTTCTGACCCCAGCCCCGCACCGTAAACAGGACTTCTGCTGGCACTGCCTCCATATTTTTATCGCCCCTTCCACTCGGCTGGGCCATGCCTTGGGGAAGCTTCGGGAACAGGCCAGTGTCTGGCTACCCTGGCTCCCAGCACAAGACGGCTCTGGATGCCCGCTTCCTCCTTCACTCTGAGTCTCGCTCCACCTAACCTCCCTCCACATTCTACAACATTCTGTTATCTTCTGAGTTGTTCTATTATTAAGGGAAGGTTGGGAGAGAGGGAGTATTCTATTTATTCCCCTTTTTCCCCGTGTCAGAAACCTGCAGGAATCACAATACAATCCAGATCCAAAACGGACTCAGAACAGATGTGTTTGTTTTCTAAGACTTGGGACCTTGCAGAGACGCTAGGCCCGCACCTATCTCTCCAAACGCATTGTGTCTGGCTAATATGGTTGACCATTTCCCTAGAGCTCTTACTTTCTATTATTTCTTCAAGCCAGTGATTATTTCAAGTTCTTCTTCTTGCTTTCCAAGGGGATAGATATTTTGTGGGTAACCTTTTATTTTGTTGTCGTTTTGTAAATTCTCTTGCATTACAGAGTAAGTGTGAGATCTTAAGGTTTCTGCTTATTGGGCAATTATAGTATTGTGAGTCGTCAAATCTTGCATAGGGCATTGTATTGCACTTACCATCTACTATTGCTTTTTGTATTTTTTCATCTTGTTTTCCAAATTTATCTACTTGGTCTGGGTATATCTAATTCACTTGTTTTAACTGCTGTTTAGGATTTTATTTTAACCTATGATTATTAATTCATTCATTCTCTTGTTGGTGGACATTCATTAATTTCTTTCTATGTCTCTCTTTTTTTCCCAATGGCAAACCATGCTTCACTGAACAGATATAAACTTACACCAGTATCTCCTTTTTCTATGAATGCAAGTTTTCTCTAGGATGGGTATTTAAAATTGTAATTTCTTGTTCTATACAATATTCTGCTTTATTAGCATCCACAGACCGCACCCTCAAGGTGCTGTAGAAGTGTATAAATTCTCATTGTTAACTTATGAGAATTTTCCCCACATCTTTGCCAATATTTAAAAATTTTTATCTTTTGCCATTATGATGGTTGTACAATATTTTTTTTTTGCAGATCCCTGAAGAAAGATATATATCTTCATATTGAAGAAACTTGGGTCCTAAGCAAATAAATAGAAATAAGTCCATAGTGAAATTTTAGAATACCAAAACAAAAGGAAAAACATTTTTAAACAACCAAAGGGAAAATACAATTTACTTACAATTGAAGGCAAGTAGAATGATAGCAGATTTCTCATTGGGAATTATAGAGGTCAGAAGACAATAGAATGTTATCTTCAAAAGGCTGTTAGGGGAGAATAAAATCAGTGAAAACTAGAATTCTCTATTACTTTCTTGGCGATGTTAACTGTACATTCTCTATTGGACCTCCCCCACCTTCTTCAGAAACAGATACTGTCCCTTGAAGAAAGGGGTGAGTAGGTGTCTGAAGCTGGGCAAATCCTAGAACCTCGTGCCTTCTGGTCACTTGACTGTCAAGAGCAGGCACATAAACAAAGAAAGAGCTCTGGCCCGGCTGGTGTGGCTCAGTGGTTGAGTGTTGACTCATGAACCAGGAGGTCATGGTTGGATTCCCCGATAGGGCACATGCCGGGGTTGCGGGCTCGATCCCCAGTAGGGGGCATGCAGGAGGCAGCCTATCAGTGATTTTCTCTCATCATTGATGTTTCTTTTCCCCTTTCCCTTCTTCTCTCTGAAATCCATAAAAATATCTTTTTAAAAGAAAGAGCGAGCTCTGGACATTCTCAGCCCTCCCATCTCCATGCTTTGAATAGACCTTTTCTTTGTTTTGGCCCCTTGCATCTGAGAGTCCAGTGAGGAAGCTTTTCAAGGAAGAAAGAAAAACTGTGGTGCTCAATGCTACCAGCTCTTCCTTAGGACGCCAGCTATTCTATTCTTAGGATCCCAATAGCTCTCCAAAGGGTAATGGAAGGCATCCCAGGAGGAACTGGGTTCAAAAATTTGAAGACTTTCGGAGATTTGAGACGATGCAAGTAACAGCAAATGAAACCTGTAGGTGAACGGACGTTAAGGAGTTAGGCTCTGAGATGATACAGCCATCCTAATGCAGGCGAACACACCTGCAGGGCATAATGGCACCTTGGCACCAGGCCATTTGGGGAAGTGAAGAAAACCAAGATGGGAGAGACCTGGAGTCGGAACACACTGGCTGTAGCACAGCAGCCCTCTCAGGGGCCATTCATAGTTACCTGACAGTGGGGACTGGCCTCAGTCTGAGTGGTGTTGGTTTGGGCAGCATCTGTCAGCACCCGGAAAAAGATCTGAAGAAAGCAGTGCAGACGGTGAAGCCCAGAGCAATCAAAGTGTAGAAAGATTGATAGTAGCTCTGCCAGAGATCTGAAAGCCAGGATGTTTTGTGAATTTAAGTTCTAGAAAGACAGATGAGCGAGGGGAAAAGATGGAAGACAGGAGCTGAAAGAAGGATGGCATTTGGAGGGCATGCAGGACCCTGGAGTGAAGAGAAGGCTCTGGGTCTGCCCCTCGCTCTTCCTGCCCTCCCAGCACTGCCTACTGAGATCAGTGAGCCAACCACGTAAGATCTTTGGTTGTTTAAGGAGCTGTGACTTAGAAAAATAATGGAGTTGACATGCTGAATAAATATGTTATGCAGCTGAAACCGCTTGATCTTTGCATCAGAGGAGAAAACCCTTAGGGAAGGAAATGAACAGGATGATTTTTAAAATAAAAAGTTAGTTGGCAGATTACCACAGCGAGAAGATGAAAAGTCAGGGAAATCAGATGGTAGCGTTGAATGAAGACACACATCATTAACATTACAAGCTGTATAATGAGGTGTCAGCGAGACGTCAGCTGCAGGGAAAAGTTGGAAGATGATGCTTTTTTTTTTACTTGCAGCTAAAGCTCTGGTTGAAAATAAATGCCATCTCTTGCAGCTGACAATAGAGATCCTTAATGATCTCCATCAGAAAACTCAGACTGTCCAAGGGCCTGACTCAGAAAGCTTACGGGCCAGAAGAGAAAGAACAGAAGCTGTTGGCTGCCGAAGAGGGTGTTTGTGGAGAATTTAAGAAATGGAGGGTGAATTATAGTGCAAACAGATTCTGTAAAACTGTTGGCTCACCATGCTGGGAAAACAAACAAACAAAAATGCTCAGGACACCAGGCTTTTTTCTTAGGACATCAAGACTTCTTCCTAGAGGCAGTAAAGTATCAAAAAGACTGTCAATGACAGCAGGAAGGTTAGGGAGAGGTGGGGTAGATAAGAGGTCAACCAAAGGACTTGTATGCATGCATATAAGCATAACCAATGGACTCAAGACACTGGGGGGTTAGGGTGTGCCTGGGAGGGGAAGGCAATGGGAAGATATGTATATATGTAACACATTAATAAAAAAATAAAAAATAAAGACTTCTTCCTGTAGAAAAGAGAGATGCCGCCTTCCTGAGACAGAAATTGCATAAGATAGAAACCGCAGGGAGCAAGCTCAAAGATTGTCATACTTCAGAGATTTCAGAAATAAACCCAAATCCAACAAGATCTCCTAAACAACTCCCATCACTAAGAGGTTCTGGGAACCAGATGGGCTCCCATGAGGTATGTGGATGAGTACAGGGGCGCTGTACTCCCCACAGTACCTTTCGCCTTTCTTGACTACGGAAGACGGATGCCTAGAAGTGCATTAGTTGTGAGTGGGCTTGTACCTGGGTACAGGGATCTATGTGGTGTCAGGAAAAACCTTACCCTCTAATCTGCATGCAAACATGACTTAATTCATGAAACACTGCCAGAATGTGTAGTGGGTCCCACACCCTCTGATGACACATTACCCAACCCTCCTTGATAGTGGACACAAGAGGGACATCATTTCATCATTAATCAAACAGATTTGCCTGGGTGTTAGCATAGGGCTGTTCATGGGCCACCACCTTGGCCAAGGGACTTTTTCTTTTTTAAAAAATACATTTTATTCATTTTTTGCAGAGAGGAAGGGAAAGGGATAGAGAGTTAGAAACATCAATGAGAGAAACATCTATCAGCTGTCCTTTGCACGCCCCCTACTGGGGATGTGCCCGCAACCAAGGTACATGCCCTGGACCGGAATCGAACCTGGGACCTTTCAGTCCCAGTAGGATGCCCTACAAATTCACCAAAAGTTCCTTATTACTAAATACAACAGATCCATCTGATTCCTCAATAGACTCTAAATGTTTAAAAAATTGTTCCTATAAAAAACACGAACAAACATCCATTCAACCAACAAGTATTTCTTGCTTTGGCTAGTGCTGGGAACTGAGGATGTAGCCGTAAACGGGAACTGGCAGTCCTGGAGTCTACATTAGGAAGGAAAGGTAGCCAAGCAATAAACAAGTGAAAAAATGAACAAGATATTCCACAGGGTGAGAAGCGCTGTAAAGACAAACAAACTGGAGTGATAGGCTAGAAAGTAACCATGGAAACCACTCTGAGCAGAAGGCATTAGTGCAAAGATCTTAGGCCAGAGCATCACAGGCAGAATGAACAACAACAGAGTCCCAAGATGGGCACAGGCACTGAGGAGACAAGACAACATCGTATTTCCAAGTACGAACGGAGAGAACAGAAAGAAGGCAAGAAAGTGTGGTCTTCCTCGGCAGGGAGAGGGCCTCTGAGTCCCAAGCAGGGTGAACCAAGCCTGGATGAGCCATAAGCCTTTTACCCTTATGGTCTGGGCCTGGCTCCACATCGCCTCCAGACCTAAGAAGAAAAGTGTGGGGAGGTGGGGAGAAAGGGGGAAGTATCTGCTGCTTGCATCTCTCACCCTTCAATCCCAACACATAAATCAGCCAAGCTTGCGCTTCAGATAAGCTGGGGCGGCTTCTGGAATGGAGCCTGCTGGAGCCTAAAGAGAGATTGATCCACCCCAACCCTCTCCTTCCACCTTCCGACTCTGATGTAAGGGAAGTGGCCGAGAGGGGCTCCTGTAAGGCTACTGCTTGGCATGCAATGGACCCCTAAGTCAGAGACAGGCCCAGCAGGGAGTATCTTAGAGTCTGTTAAGAGGTCAGGTCCTCAGCGGACACGGACCCAACGTGCACTTGTATTTGTGGGTGGGAGAAAAAAAATGAAAGCCAAAAGATGATGTTGTCCCAAAGCCAAGTTCACTAACCTAACACACACTCACACACACACACACACACACACACTCACACTCACATACTCACACCAATCCACAAGGTGACCTGAGAGTCCTTCATTTAACCATTTAACCTGTGGACACACTCCCTCCCTACAGCATGTGTATGTGTGTGTGGGGTGTGGTGGAACCAGGGTAGGTGAGGGCGGGGAGGGTTAGATCCTATGGTGGTGATAGAGACCCCATACTGACACCAAAGTCCTTCTTCCCAAGAGTCTAGGGCTACAAGTAGTGGGAGTAAAACAGAGAGCAGAGATGGGCATTCAACCACAATCCTGCACCATGATGATTGGGACCAGTCCCTCCCCTCCCCCAACACACCCTGGCCTGGCCTCCTACACAGGAAGAGAAGTCTTGGCTGCTTCACCACCCCTAACTCACCCCTCCCACCCACTTAATTCTCCTCTCCCCAGAGCCAAGCTCCCCTTTTTTTCCTCCTGATCCCACTGCAGTATCAGAGAGAAACATGGAGGGCTCCAGCTAGGCCAGTGGTCGGCAAACTCTTAGTCCACAGAGCCAAATATTAACAGCACCACGATTGAAATTTCTTTTGAGAGCCACATTTTTCAAACTTCAACTTCTTCTAACGCCACTTCTTCCTTTTTTTTTTTTAAATACATTTTATTGATTTTTCACAGAGAGGAAGGGAAAGGGATAGTTAGAAACATCGATGAGAGAAAGAGACATCGATCAGCTGCCTCCTGCATACCCCCTACTGGGGATGTGCCCTCAACCAAGGTACATGCCCTTGACCAGAATCGAACCTGGGATCCTTCAGTCTGCAGACCGATGCTCTATCCACTGAGCCAGACCAGTCAGGGTCTAACACCACTTCTTTAAAATTAGACTCGCCCAGGCCGTGGTATTTTGTGGAAGAGCCAAAGAGCCGCATGTGGCTCGCGAGCGGCAGTTTGCCGACCACTGAACTAGGGAGGGCATGGAGGGACCAGGCCTCACTCCTCCGCAGGCCCTGGGCACTATTTCTACAGCCGCTCTCTGAGCACACTTGCAGGTCCTGGCAAAGTGGCAAGGGCCATCTGCCCACTCAGGGAAGTGAGGAGGTGGGAGAACAGTATTTCCTGCTTCGCATGGAGTGCCCATCTTAGCAGCCCAGTTTCCAGGACTCCCCAGAAGAGGGGATGGAAGCAGGGCATCACGGTGGAAGCCAATCACCTACTCAAAGCAACACAATTTGCAAAGCAACGAATTCTGGGGTCAAGACCATCCAGATGTGTTGACAAGCTCAAAAGCAGTGCCTTAGAGCAGCGGTCGGCAAACTCATCAGTCCACAGAGCGGCAAACCGCAGCTCGCGAGTATGTTCTCTCACTCAGGCCGGGGTCAGGAGGAGACACGCACCAATTCCTCTCTGAGGTTGAAACCAGGGGCCTGGGGAGGGGCAGGGACTGCTTCCTCATGCCTTTTCTTTAGCTTCTGACACAGAACATGGGCTACATGTGGATGTAGACCACTCTGACCCTCCCTGGGAATATCCTTGCATGTCTAGATCATTTGAGAACCTTTTATCTCACTCTGAGAAGCATGTGGATCTTCCCCAGAGCCAACTAGGCCTCTGACTCTGGAACTCACTACAAAGAAGGAGGTCAAGGATCTAAACAGGATCAAGGATCTGCGACAGGATGCCAGGGACCGAAAGGAAGAGGGGTTAGAGGCTTACCATCCTGATCCAAAGACCCTGGGGGGCCTGTGCACATCCTGGGGAGAAAGGACTGCGGGTGAGACCCACAGAGCCAGGCCCTGGGTTCTGGAGCCTGTGGGGCGCTGCTGGGGACCCACCGACGGGAGCATAACACAGAGATGCCCCTCTCACCTCCAGGCAGGCTGCCCGGTGGCCCTCCTGCCATGGAGATCTTGGGCATCAGCGGGTGTCTGCCTCTGCATCCTCTTCGGAACCGGCGAGCTGGCCCCAGGGCCTGTGGGTCAGGCAGCAGAATGTCCAGGGGCTGAGGCCATCCGTCCCCTCGAAACTCCTCTTTGGTTACTTCTTCCTTGGGGTTGGCTTGCTCCTCCTCCTCAATCTGGTTCACAAAGAGAGACAGAAGAATCCATCACCCTGGTAAGGGCTCAGTTCCTGTGACTCTGAGTTTGTCGACTACCTTTGAGGTTATCTGTCTTCTGGAAAGTCATTGGGTCCCTCTCTTTAATCTCTCAATTCTGGCAGCGCGTGGCTAAAATAATATTTTTTCCTGGCCTGATCCTAGAAAAGATATTCTTGAAAGGTCTTTCTATTTTTGTGTGCGACAACTATTGCTTTTCTGTTTAATCCCTGCAGGGAAATTTTAAACACAGAAAAACACAAAGGAAATCAAAATACAGTGGTACCTCGAGATATGAGTGCCCTAACATACGAGATTTTTTGAGAAACGAGCCGTCGAGCGAGCAATTTTTGCTTTGAAATATGAGCAACATTTGAGATAGGAGTCATCTCGAAGATCAGCTGGCTGCACACGACCCACCAGTTTACCACGACTCGAGCATCTCATAGTTTCCCACGCCTCAAGGTTACGGAACAAATTAAACTCGTATCTTGAGGTACCACTGTACTACCCCACTGCTATGGGGGGACGGGGGGGGGGGGGATCTAGTCACACTGCCAGGAATGTAAAGCTGTGAGTGTACACGCATAGACACAGAAGGCATATGTGCTCACATTATAAAATTGCGACTATATCGACATGTTCCCATTTTGATGGGGACCAGACTGTATTCAAGAAAATAAACAACACCTCGGAAAGATATTCTGAAAATGTGGCTCCAGACAAGCACTATTTGCAAGCTTCTTCTCCATACTATGTAACCTGCAATTAATTTAGACAGCACAACTTTCTGTGACCAGCTTTGAAATGAGACTGTCAGTTTCCAGATCATCAACGTTTTTAATTTAAAAAAGAAAAAAAAAAACAATAGCAAAGATGCATATGTTAGAAGTATGCCATACTTTTACACTGCAGACTGTACTTATGGGAATCACAGCTTTCCCTGTCATTTTATTTTAGATCTCAAATTCATATTAACAATAGCATTTCCCCAAACCCCAAATTATACACCAAGCTAACAAGGCCGGTGTCCTACAGACAGGATTAAGGGTCAATGAAGACACAATTTGTGCCGAAACCGGTTTGGCTAAGTGGATAGAGCTTCAGCCTGCGGACTGAAAGGTCCCAGGTTCGATTCCGGTCAAGGGCACATACCTTGGTTGCGAGCACATCCCCAGTAGGGGTTGCGGGCACATTCCCAGTAGGGGTTGTGCAGGAGGCAGCTGATTGATGTTTCTCTCTCATCAATGTTTCTAACTCTCTATCCCTCTCTCTTCCTCTGTAGAAAAATCAATAAAATATAAAAAAAACAAAAAACACTCTCTTTAAAAAAAAAAAAAGACATAATTTGTTGAAATTTGCAGTGAATTGTAATAGCCTGAGAGGTTGGCACACATCCCTTGAAAGCAGGGAGGGAATCTTTATATTTTCTGGATCGCCTCTATGACCTCCCACCTGAAACAGCCTTTTCATCTTAGAGCTCCACACAGATCCTGCCGAATGTAAAACCCTGCATGAGAACAGCAGCCTACAGGTCCCAGGCATCCCCCTGTGCGGGTACCACGGCCACCAGCCACTGTGGCATCTTAGAAATATGAGCACCCAGGGATGTGACGGGCACTTTACTGGCAATGGCAGCCACATCGATGGCCCTGGGGATGGCCAGATTGTCAGCAACAGCCCCTGAATTTGATTTCAACGAGTGGGAGCACATGAGTTGAGGAGAAGCTGCTAAGAGTTAGGGTTCAATGGCACCATATATGCATTAAGTCACAGCTCTAACAACATCCACCTACCTAGTGCTCTAAGATCCTATACTAAGTACTTTACTGTGATACATAATGAAATAGATAGCATCCTCATTCTACAGATGGGAAAAATAGGGTTTTGAGAGAATAAGTAACTTGGACCGGCATCAGAGCTCAGATGCCAACCTGATGCCAGTGACCTTGCCCTTCCCACTGTGCCAGACCAGATGTATTTACAGGTCTCATTCAGTCAATAACATCAGCCAAGCCCCGAGTCAGGCCCTGGAGGCATGAGTGTTAAGATTGAGTCCTTGCTCCTGACTCACGTACACTCCAGCAGGGGAGATAGACTGTATGGTGTCCAATATGTAGCAGTGGAGATGCCAAATGAACCTAGGGAGAGGGTGGGCATCTGCTAAGCCAGGAATATGAAGGCAGTGCCAACGCTCCTAACCACTGGCAAGCAGGATGATTCTGCAGACACAGGAGAGAGGCTCTCGGCTTACATGAAATAGTTCACGCATCATCGCCACTGACCAACTCAAGATAGGCCCCAAATTCTCGTAGTGATTAGAACCTCTTTGTGTTTTAAGTCCAAAGCACATTCATGCCCATCCACTAGTTTAATGATAGAGCATGGCAATCAATGAACCATGAGGGAAGATTAACCATACCTTGAAATGAGAATATGAAGTGCAGGTAGGAGTCTACAACGCAACCCAAGTGCCTTATCTGGTTGAGCTCAAGCCTTTAGACTGTAATCCCCTTTAGTAATCCAGAAAGCCAGATTTTCAAGGAGTTAAAATAATTCTCTAAGAAACAAGTGTTCTAAGTGAAATAGCTTAGGTTTGCATGGTTAAGCACACAGATTAAGTAAAAAATAAAATTGTCTCTATTCATAAACAACAAGATTGTCAATGCAGAAAATCCCAGTCTAGCCCCCAAAAAGGGTAGAATAAGTGAGTTTAGCCAAGATCACAGGATATGTGATCAATATACAAAAATCAATTGTTTTTATATACTACCAATGAACAATTTCAATAGCACTTTTATAAACTACTTAGGTATAAAACAAAATATGTGTAAGATCTGTGTACTGAAAGTTATAAAACAACAACAAAAAAGCCAAAATAAATGGAGAGATATACCATGTTAATAGATTCTACAGTGTTATCACTTCTCCCCAAATTGGTTTATAAACTCAACACAATCTCATTCTAAATTCTGCCAAGATATATTATAGAAACTGACACACTGACACTAACTGTATATGGGAAAATAGAGAAATTTGGATAGCCAAAACAGTTTCAAAAATGAAGAACAATGTTAGGCAATTCACATTAATTGATTTTAATACTTCCTTTAAGGCTACAGTAATTAAGTGAGTGGTTTTGAAAGGAAAGCTATATACATTAACAGAACAAAATAGAAAGTCCAGAAATAAATTCACACTTAATGGCCAAAAATTTTTCAATAAAATTGCAAAATTAATTCAGTGGAGAATCTTTTCAACAAATGGTGCTGAAACAATTGAAAATTAGTATCAACAAAATTGAGCTTTAATTCATGCCTCACACCATTTAGAAAAAATTAACTCAAAATGAATAATAATGTAAATGTAAAACCTACATTTTTAAATTTCTAGAAGAAAATCTTTGTGACCATGGATTAGGCAAAGAATTCTTACATATAATACAAAAAGCATAACCCATAAAAAATGGTAAATTGGACTTTGTAAAATATGAAACTGGTTCAACACAAGACACTATTAGAAAAATGAGAAAGCAAGCCACAGGCTGGGAAACAGTATTTGCAAAACATATTTGTATATAGATATATATTTTTTAATATATTTTATTGATTTCTTACAGAGAGAAAGGGAGAGGGATAGAGAGTTAGAAACATCGATGAGAGAGAGAGAGATCAATTAGCCGCCTCCTGCACACCCCCTACTGGGGATGTGTCCGCAACCAGGATACATGCCCTTAACCGGAATCGAACCCGGGACCTTTCAGTCCGCAGGCCGACGCTCTATCCACTGAGCCAAACCAGTTTCGGCTTTTTTATTTTTTTGATAAATTTTATAATCCCTCAAAATACAATAAGAAAATAAAAACCCACTTTTTAAAATGGGCAAAAGATTGAGCACACACTTCACCAATAAATGGTGGATGATATACAAGTTCATTAAAGGATTCTCATTCATTAGGAAAATGCAAAATTGCACACCTATTAGAATGGATAAATTTTTAAACACTGACATACCAGGTGCTGACAAGAATGCAGAATGATGGTCAGAGTACAAAATGATACAGCCACTTTGGAAAACAATTTAGCATTTTCTTATACATTGAAATATACAACCGCCATATGTCCCAGTCAGACCAGTCCTAGTTATTTACTCCAGAGAAAAGAAAATGTATGCTCACATGAATGTTTATAGCAGCTTTATTCATAATCACCCCAAACTGGAAAAACCCTGAATCTCCTTCAACTGGCGAATGCAAAACTATGATAGGTGCATTCACCAATCCAAATGAAAGAAATGTTTATTCATGCAACGATGTGGTTCAATCTCAAGTGCATTATGCTAAGTGAAAGAAGCCAGACTCATCAAAAGGCTCCATCCTGTATGATTCTATTTATACCACATTCTGGATGAGACAAAACTATAGACAGAAAAAAGATGAGTTGGTTTTTCAGGAGCTTGGGGGTTGATTGCAAAGGAGAAGTCTGAGAGAATTTTACAGGTGATGAAATATTCTATATCTTAATTGTGGTGGTGGTTGTGCGCATAGAGCTGTTTTCTGAAAAGGTTGTGTAGCTTAATAAACCTGACATATGTGGGATGTGTGTGTGTGTGTGTGTGTAGGGGTGGTGTGTATTACTCATACATGCACATGCAAGACCCTGGAGGACACAGGAGGAAGGAAGATCACAGGTGTGGCTGAGGAAAAGCATTTAAAGACAGGTGTAGCCGAAACCGGTTTGGCTCAGTGGATAGAGCGTGGGTCTGCGGACCTAAAGGTCCCAAGTTCGATTCTGGTCAAGGGCATGTACCTTGGTTGCAGGCACATCCCCAGTAGGGGGCGTGCAGGAGGCAGCTGATCGATGTCTCTCTCTCATTGATGTTTCTAACTCTCTATCCCTCTTCCTTCCTCTCTATAAAAAATCAATAAAATATATTTTAAAAAATAAAGGCAGGTATATATCCTGATACCGTGGGAGGGCTGGTGGGCAGGCTAGCCTGGAGAGGGCCTCGGACCCATCCATTTGCAGTGGCACCAACCCACAGCTTTTCCTAGCCAAGCTCAGCAGCAGCCACGGGCTCAGCAGTTGGGAAACTCAGGTGAGTCATCAGTCTGATGTGAGCTGGATCTGTGAGATGACGGTAACAAGATACGGGACAACAGGATGAAGGCTGTTGGAGGGAGACTGGTTAACCAGGTGGTCTCGGTTAAGGACCTGTGACCAGGGGGGAGCTGTCAAACTGGAGGGACACACAGCTGGCCTCTGCATTGGGACTACCCATGATGTGCAAAGATGCTTTAGGGACCACCATGATGTGCAACTGCGTCTCCCGAATGAGAAGGAATTTATGATTGATGGAGAGCAGCATTCAGGAGTCCAATCACCCAAACTCACAAAAGCAATAATGCCACCTGAGAGGCAGGCAGGCAGGGCAAGAGCCTCATCTGACAACAGCGCTCAGGTCTCTCCCCTAACTCTGCTGTTCTCCGGGAAACGATTGGTGAATTTCTGATCGTGTTCGGCTGATGAGACCAAAGAGAGATTACCAAGGCATAAACATGGAGGTGAAATTAAGCATAATATAGGCCTGGATGCAATTTTTCCACAAACATGTAAGGGAGAAGTTTTTTTCTAAGACCTGATGACAAAGCCAATGTTATTGTCTGGGGAAAGAGAGGGACGGTTCAGAAAAGGGACTGGGAGGGCCAGTTTATCCACTCCTGCACGAAAGAAAGAAGGCTCCGTGGTTTTCTAGAAGGAGAAAATTCCGAGTGAACATCTTGGCCTCAGGAAGGACAAAAGGAAGACCAGTCATGTCATAGGAAATGTCCGGGATGTGTGGGTCCACATGACTGGAGAGCAGGCAAGCTACCTCTCCCTAACCGCCTGGACCTTAGCAGCTGCCCCAACACCTGGTTCTAACGCTGCACACTCCCCAACCCCTTGCAGTAATCGCTCATGGAAGGAAGTCCTAGCTTGTCAGGTATATGGGTTTATACTGCACTAGAGGCCCAGTGCATGAAATTCGTACATTGGGGATGGGGGTGGGGAGGGTCCCCTCAGCCCAGCCTGCACCCTCCTGCAGTCTGGGAGCCCTCAGGGGATGTCCGACTGCCGGCTTAGTGCGACCTCGGAGGCAGGAGAGGCTCCTACCACCGCCTCCGCACTCGCCAGCCGGCTGAGCCTGTGGGAGCACACTGACCACGAGGGGGCAGCTTCTGCATTGCGCGTCTGCCCCCTGGTGGTCAGTGGGCATCATAGTGACCAGTCGTGACCATCTGAACATCTGGACCGGGGACCTGCATCATTTCCGTTGATTGCCAGAGCCTCGTTCAGTGCCGTAGACACGGTTACGGGAAATAGGCAGGTCATGGAAATACATATGGAAATAAGTTGGTCCTCCAAACTTCCTGTGTGCAAGGCTCAATTTGGTTCAAGAGATGCTGTGAACAAATGAGTCAGAGGCACACACAGCCCTGCCCGGTGACTGGCCCCAAATCACAACCACAACAGTTTTAGGAAACCACAGATCCCGCTCTCAAAAGTGAAGCCCGAAGAGCTAAAGGCAGCTCAGCCCAGAAACTCTATGTAACGCTTCCACTTTTCAAACATAACGTGTCACCTTCCACATCACAGGAATGTGGATCGATGGTTTATGGGAGATGTAGGTCAGTTTCTCAAAGTGAGAATCTGTGGCATGCTCCCCGGTTGACCCTTCTGCATACTAACTCTGTAAATACCATGTCACATGCACACAGGGTGCTATGCTATGAGGTGCTGGGCCTCAGAGTAGACATGAGACTCTCCAATACAATTAAAACCCACTATTAACTTGTACAATAGGCTCATTTACAAATATTAAAAGGATTAAAAGTTGGCCTACCATGTGTGTGGGCAGGGAGTAAGTATATGGAAATCTCTGTAGCTTCTGCCCAATGTTACTATGAACCTAAAATTGCTTTAAAAAAAATAAAGATTTTTTTAAATAAAAAAAAGCTGGCCGAAACCGGTTTGGCTCAGTGGATAGAGCGTCGGCCTGCGGACTGAAAGGTCCCAGGTTCGATTCTGGTCAAGGGCACGTACCTTGGTAGCGGGCACATCCCCAGTGGAGGCTGTGCAGGAGGCAACTGATCGATGTTTCTCTCCCATTGATGTTTCTAGCTCTCTCTCTCTCTTCTCTGTAAAAATATCAATAAAATATATATTAAAAAAAAAAAGCTGACCTGCCTAAGATGATGCAGATGCAATGTGCCTCTCGGGCTCACCTTTTCTCTCTACGTGGATCCCTCGCCTCTTACCCTCTACTCATCCCAGCCAACCCCCTCTGTGCAGCCCTGGTGAAGCAGGGCCCTGCTCCAGACTCCTATAGCCCAGTGCACATACTGACTGTGACAGTATTAGGACATTTACGGTATACCTTACACTACACTGTGACCAGCTATTCTCTCGTTTGGTCCTAGCGAATCACACACACACACACACACACACACACACACACACACACACAACTGGCTTGTTCACTGCCATGCCCCTTCCTACAGCATGGCATCCGGCACTCTGTAAGTATGGAACCAAGTTTGTTAGACGACTGACTGACGGAGTGAATGCATGAGATTATCTCTAGCCGTTTCGGCTCAGTGAATAGAGTATCAGCCTGCAGACGGAAGGATACCGGGTTCAATTCCAATCAAGAAGGGCACATGCTGGGGATGCAGGCTCAATCCCCAGTAGAGGGCGTGCAGGAGGCAGCCAATCGGTAATTCTCTCTCATCATTGATGTTTCTATTTCTATTTCTATTTCTCTCTCCCTCTCCCTTCCTCTCATTCATTCATATATATACGTGTGTGTGTGTGTGTGTGTGTGTGTGTGTGTATAAAACTTTAAAGTTATACACACACACACACACACACGCATATATATGAATGAATGAGATTAACATTAGATGAAGTGTGTTGGAGGATGGATAGACAAAATGGCTGACCCTCTGCTTTACACATACCCAGATATCCTTTAGAGCAGTGGTTCTCAACCTTCCTAATGCCGTGACCCTTTAATACAGTTCTTTATGTGGTGGTGACCCCCAACCATAAAATTATTTTTGTCGCTACTTCATAACTGTCATTTGCTACTGTTATGAATCTTAATGTAAATATCTGTGTTTTCTGATGGTCTTAGGAGACCCTGCTAGCTGTCCGCGACCCACAGGTTGAGAACCGCTGCTTTAGAGTGACCATTCCTTCTTTCTCGAGGCTCCAGATCCCCATCTACTCCATCTGTCACGGTGGTCCACACTCTGAACCGATCAATGAATCACCTCCAGCTACACTGGACCGTGGAGACTGCCACCTGCAGTGCTGTGTGGATGGCAGGGGTGAGGAAAGCAGAAGCCACACCAGGCACTTCCAAACAGAGGCGATTTAATGAGGGGAATTGACGGCACAGGCTGGGAAAGGCCGAGAGCAGGCCCTCGAGATAGACCCAGGTATGAGAAAACACAGGAAGCAGCTACTAACCTTCGGGCTGGGGGGACACAAGGGAGGAGACGGTGTTACCAGAACCTAGGAGCTCTGAGGGGGGACCCCCCACGGCTGGTGCCCGGCCCTCTGTGGGGGCTGCTGCGTGGCGGCTGCTTGGACTTCTGAGGGGGCCGCTGCTTGGCCGGTGGCGGTCGGGCCTCTGGACGGGGTCGTGGCTGACGCTCCGACCGCGGAGGGGACCGTGGCTCAGACCTCGGAGGGGACCGTGGCTTGGCTGGTGCTCTGACCACCGCGGGGGGTGCCGCTGGCTGGAGCTTGGGCCTCGGGGGGGACGGTGCGCGGCGCCTGGTTCTGAGAGGGCCAAAAGAAGCTGCAGGCCGAGCCAGGCTCTCCTCTGCCGCTCCAGGGGTGCTGGCGGGAGCTGGCCACGGGGGGCAGGCCCTGCGCCCCCCTTTCTAGTCTCCCTCTAGCACAGCAGTTCTCAACCTTCCTCAGGCCGCAACCCTTTAAGACAGCTCCTCATGGGGTGGTGACCCCCAACCATAACATTATTTCCGTGGCTACTTCATCACTGTCATCTTGCTACTGTTATGAACTGTCATGTAAATATCTGATAGGCAGGATGCATTTTCGTTGTGACAAATTGAACACCATGAAAGCATAGGGATTAATCACAAAAACAATATGTAATTAGATATTGTGAAATATTTATTTCTAATGACAAATAAATGAAATGTTGTCTTGCATCGTGGTGTAGCATGGGTAACAGTCTTCATGGGACAACAGTAAACTACATTGCTACACTTTGCTAGGTGTGTTGGTTCCTAAGACCATGGGAAATAGGGTTTTCCAATAGTCTTAGGCGACCCCTATGAAAGGGTCGTTCGACCCCCAAAGGGGTCGCGACCCACAGGTTGAGAACCACTGCTCTAGCACCTTCCACTGACAGAACCTAACAGGGATCCGACCGGCAGGGGACGGGGGGGGGGCGGGGGGGGCCGAGCAGCTCGCAGAGACCCCGCCCCCGCATCGCAGTGTAGAGTAGAAAAGTAGGGGTACGGAGGTGGGGGTTGGGGGAGGGGGTGGCTTGGAGCTGAGAGACAACAGGCCAGCAGCGCCCAGCCCAGGTGCTGACCCCTTACCTGGTCCTCTGGCAGGCGCAGCAGATCCAGTCCTCTTCCTTCTTCTGGTAGAAGCAGCCACTTTTGCAGATGCTGTACTTCCGGTCCACTATCTCCCGCTTGGAGTTGAGGAAGGTGAAGGGCGGGCAGCAGCGGATGCTGAACTGCTCAGAAAACTTCTGGTTCTTGGAGAGCCGGGGACCCTCCTTACTCGGTTTCTGACTCATCTCACTGGAAAGCATCCATGCGGGGGGAGGTGGGGAAACAGAAAACAGCAGGTCAGCCCAAACCGGTTTGGCTCAGTGGATAAAGCGTTGGCCCTCGGACTGAAGGGTCCTGGGTTTGATTCTGGTCAAGGGCATGTATCCTGGTGGCGGGCACATCCCTAGTAGGGGGCATGCAGGAGGTGGCTGATCGATGTCTCTCTCTCATCGACGTTTCTAACTCTCTATCCCTCTCTGTAAAAAAATCAATAAAATATATATATTTTTTAAATCAATAAAATATATTTAAGAAAACAGCAGGTCAGGTGAGACAGTGTTCTACTCCAGGAACGCACTCCCTGCTACTCCCAGAACTGTCTTATGCAACCAAATCCTGAAATATCAAGTTCTTGCCCAAGTACGGAGAATCACTAAATGAAGGGTTAATTTTTTTAATTTTCTGGAAATGGACTCTCTTCCCAGATGTTGAGTGATCCATTTAAGATAGAAAAAGATATTGCAAAGCCAAGCATTACCGAGCACCTAGTGTAGCATGGTGGTTACTTTATATACGACACCTCATTTTGTTAACACATGGCATTCTCAACAAACTCAAGATGAGAGACGCCAAGAAGCATGACCGAGTTCATACAGCCTGTGAGAGACAGGATTTGAACCCATGCCTCTATGACTCCGAACTCCCGAGCCCTTTGACCAGGTCCAGCACTATCTGTGCCCCCTGTGCTCAGCCCTCCTCTCCCAGGAGCAGGGGACCAGGTGCTGGGCGCAAACCGGACTTTGGGGGACTGAGCTGGGCCCAGAGACAGGAGAAGTCTGCAGAGATGAGCATGGGTCCTGGGCTGAAAAAGACTGCAAGCTGGGGAATGAGCTCCATGAAGAAGGTAGAGAATGGCATTTGGAGACCTCACACAGGATGCGTACGCAGCAAGGCCTTCCCCTGCAAGCAAGAAAGCTCACAGCGCCGAACCAGAATGTCAACTCGGAGAGGGTCCTGAAAGGAGAATGACAGACAGGTGCTTCCCTCTGTCCCTCCACCCTCTGGCTTTAGCAGGTTTTAAAATCTGCACTCACTGTGAAAATAAAATATTTTAGATGAATGGAAATAATAAAAATTCTGCCCAGCTGGCGTGTCTCAGTGGTTGCATGTCACCCCTTATGAACCAGGAGGTCCTGGTTTGATTCCCGGTCAGAGCACATATAGTTACAGCCCCCTTTATAGTTTATATATGTTCATCTTCTCTCGTTTTTCTTGATCAGTCTTGCCAGAAGTCATCTCCTTTACATTCTTTTCAGAAACAATCTCTTGGTTTTCTTGCTTCTCTTTGCTCATTTTTTTTCTAGTTCATGAATTTCTGTATGCATTTATTATTTCTTTTCTTCAGTTTTCTTTACATTTATATTGTTCTATTTCTCTATTCTTAAATCAAATGCTTCTCCCATAGGCACTTATGACTGGAACTTTTCCATTAAATACAACTTTAGTTGCATACCTCAAGTGTTAACATACATCATTTTCACTTCATTTTAAATATGGATGAGTTCTTTGATTCATCAATTCTCTCTTTTTTTAAAAAATATATTTTATTGATTTGTTTTATAGAGAGGAAGGGAGAGAGATAGAGAGCTAGAAACATCGATGAGAGAGAAACATCGATCAGCTGCCTCCTGCACGCCCCCCACTGGGGATGTGCCCGCAACCAAGGTATGTGCCCTTGACCGGAATCGAACCTGGGACCCTTCAGTCCACAGGCCAACACTCTATCCACTGAGCCAAACCAGTTTTGGTTCATCAATTCTCTTTAAAAATCTGTTGTGAAATTTCCAAGTGTATGGAATTAATGTTGTTATACTAATTCTAATGCATTCTAGTCAGAGGAGAGTGTATATAATCATGACTCTGATATTTGTTGAGATTTGTTTGATAATGTCCTAGTATATATTCAGTGTTTTTCAGTTTAAAGACTTCACATGTGCTTGAAAAAAAAATGTGCATTTTTAGAAACAACTTGGGGTTATCGAGTGAGGATAAAAGTGCACACACCGCAGGTTAGCATCCGTTCTGGGGGACAGCAGCCACCTTGGACAGTGGCTCAGCGGTGAAGATGAAGCCTCAGGGTTGAGCACTAAGCCTGGAGGAGCCCGGGTCCGTGGTGACAGTGGCGCTGCTGTTCCAAACCTGAGCTCGAACCCTGTCCACCTTTACATGAGACCGTTCCTTCTCCAAGTGGACAAGAGTGCCTGGCAGTCCTCATGGCGAGGAGGAAGGGGTGGCTGGTCTAGGTCATGTCCTCTTCCGCTAGGCTCTGCCCCAGAGCACCTGTGTGGTCTCCCCTGGCCGCTGGCATGAATGACACAGTACCACTTACCACGTGACCCCCCCAAAGCCACTGGTCCCTACCCAGCAGCCTCCTCTTGTGACCCAGCTGTCCTCTCTGCCCCTCCACATCCCCTCCAGGTAACTTACGGTTCCCACGCATGCCATGCACTACATATGGGGAATCAAGAGCCCTTTCTTGGGGCCATTGGCCTAGAGAGCTCTCCCCACCCCCCAAACCCCCCCCAAAAAACTGTGTGCTCACTCATGGGCCACATTAGATGAGGGCAGGCATCCTCCAAGGGCTTGCGATCTGTCCCCATCATTCCTGTTGAAATATGGCCGTAGGACTCATCACACATACTTCCAAGTCTGTCTGAACGTTTCTACTACACCATACCACCCCCCCGCCCTGATTGTGAGGTTTCGTCTGAAGAAAAGAGAGAACATGGCTGTCTGCCTCCTTCAGTTTCTCCCTCCCCCTCATGAATGTGCTCCACAGGACACAGAAGTGACAGCCACGTGTCCCAACTCCTTCTTACACATGGCTATCACTTCTCACTAAAACCACACGGCCACCCTCTCTGCCTTCAAGGAATTGGAAATAATTGTAAGGAAAAGACGGGCATAACAAGAAACTGGCATTCTCATAGAACAAGATGAAATGTCCAGCACGGAAAGCACTAGTATTTTAAAACATGAAGAATTAACTTCAAGTGCTTAAAATATTTATACATTTTTAATGAACTTCTGTTAGATCTTGCCTCCATTTCCCAATGTAATATTTATTCTCTGAAAATCAAAGCCCTTGAGAGCCATAAAAGCAGTTAACCTTTCATTCTCTGAGAGGAGACAGAAATAAAATATAGTTACAGTAATAATGCATGAGTATGGGTGAAAATAGTAAATGGAGTTTTACTAACTGGTAAGCACAGGAGGCAGCTGGGATAAGTGATTTAAAAAAAGACTTAATTTTCGTATTACATAGAATCAGGGGATGGTCTTTCAAGAAATTGCCAGAACAGAAAGGCTAAAGCATTCGTAACTCTATATATTTCTTAAAATCAGACTAGCTTATTAAAGGTGAGAATATAGGTAAGGGAATCCTAGCATTTTTATAAAAACACAATGTAAGCAATAAGGCTATGATTTTATTTAATTATTCAAATAATTAAATAAAATATTTGAAATAACAGGTAGCTATTTAAAGAACAATGGAATATTAGGCAGCTATTTTAAAAGATGCTTATGAAAAGGTTGTACTGACATAAGAAAATATTTCTGTAACATCAAGTGAAGGCAGAAGGAAGCTAGACTATTTCTTTTCTTTTTTTAATATATATTTTTTATCAATTTCAGAGAGGGAGAGAGTTAGAAACATCAATGATGAGAGAGAATTATTGATTGGCTGCCTCCTGCAAGCCCCCTATTGGGGACTGAGCCTGCAACCAGGGCATATGCCCTTGACGGGAATCAAACCTGCGACTCTTCATTCCACAGACCAATGCTCTATCCACTGAACCAATCCAGCTAGGGCTAGACTATTCCTTGTATGTCATCAACTCCAGCTTCCAGCTGCAGCCAGCTGAGAGTCAGAGGGCTCCAGCTTGCTCAGATTCCTCCAGAAGAAGTCCTCTCATCAGGGTCTAGGACAGAAGCCAGGGTGGTCTTGGCAGGAGAGAGACACACAATCAGACCCTGCCTTGAACAGGGGAGACACTGGTGCTCTGAGACTTGAAGCAATCTTATGCCTAATTTTCAGGCTGGCAAAGACTCTCTGAATAGTTGGTGGGAGCTATTAAGATAGTTGGGCCAAAACCGGTTTGGCTCAGTGGATAGAGCGTTGGCCTGCGGACTGAAAGGTCCCAGGTTCGATTCCGGTCAAAGGCATATATCTTCGTTGCAGGCCCATCCCCAGTGGGGGGAGTGCAGGAGGTGTCTGATCGATGTTGCTCTCTCATCGATGATGTTTCTACCTGTCTATCCCTCTCCTTTCCTCTCTGTAAAAAAATCAATAAAATATATTATAAAAAAAAAAAGACAGTTGTACCCAATGACAGTGGATGCCAGGTGATATATGCAAAAGAAATATACACGGAAAAAGATGGAAGTTAAATACAATAAACACTCAGCCATTCATTCAAATACTTACTGAGCGCCTACTCAGTGCCAATTGTAAACAAGACCAAGTAGGTGCCTGTACTCATGGAGCTTAGGGTACAGCGAAGGGGACTTTCACAGATCATATTATGAACACTGTCTAACTGAAGTGTGATTAGACTCCTGAGTGCTAGGAGTGAGTGTAGCAGGGAAATAAATTTAGAATGAGGGGCTAGGGGAGGATTCCTGAAGAAGAAACATTTATCTTGAGACCTAAAGGACACGTGGGAGCCACCCATGTGTAGGGGAGGGGAGAGTTGCAGACAGAAGGCCCTGAGACTTGAGGTGCTGAGAAAACCACAGAATATGCAGTTGAATATCATGTGAGCAAGACCCCAGGGCCTTGATGGTGAGCTCATGAGAACTGAAAAGCACAGAGAGGTCTTGATAAGAGGAGGTAAATCTTTCTACTCCTGTTCTAGGAAGATCACTGGGGCTTCTAGCAATGGAGATCAGGAGGCAGAAGTGGAAGCAAGAAGACCAGTGAGGGCCAAAACCGGTTTGGCTCAGTGGACAGAGCGTTGGCCTGTGGACCCAAGGGTCCCAGGTTCGATTCCGGTCAAGAGCATGTACCTTGGTTGTGGGCACATCCCCAGTAGGGGGCGTGGAGGAGGTAGCTGATCAATGTCTCTCTTTCATAGATGTTTCTAACTCTCTATCCCTCTCCCTTCCTCTCTGTAAAAAAATCAATAAAATATATATTTTTATAAAAGAAAGAAGAAGAAGACCAATGAGGGAGGATAGGAACTTCACCTAGGGCAATGGCAAATTCACCTCGTGAAGGTGGATCCTGGAAGCAAAGTTAGTAAGAGGTAAGGATGGATTGGATGTAGAGTCCATTGGGAAGGGCAGGGCAACGATGACTGCCAGGCTTTCGGCCTGAGCAAATGCCTCATGGAGCAGTTGACTGAGATGGAGGAGATGGGGGAGGGGAGTAAGGGTATAGTGGGACATTCATTTACTCAACAAATATTAATCGAGCATCCACTTTGTGTCAAATATGTGAAATCCGAGATGCTTATGAGGATCTAGTGCTGATGATGCCACGCAGTAGACCGGTCCGTAGTAGAAACATTGGCCTAGGCCTCAAAATTGTTAAATACCAGAGTATAACCTGAGCAGGAAGCAAGGCAGCAAGACCAACAATGAACAGGACTTGCAGATGGATTCATGGCAGGCAAGAAAGAAGAACAAATCCGATTTCTCCAAGGGGACATTTTATAATGGAAAATAGATGAACTACTCAAAAGAGACACGAAAATGAGAAGAGATCAAAGACCCCAATTAGAATAATAACAGCAAATACATGTCAGGAGATACAAGCCACACACAATTCAAAGACTTCACATATTTAATCACAATAGCCCTGCTTTTGCACACGAGAAAGCTGAGGACAGAGAGCTAGTAAATGAGGGCCCCAAGATCTCAACCAAGGCAAACGGGTCACTATTTCTAATCTTGAAAGCATGCGGTTTCCAACAGCAGACATGAAGAGGAGGGAAGCAAATCAAAGATGATGATTTGATAGGACAAGAGATAATACAAAGCTGCAAGTTAAAAGAGCTGTACCAGTAGAGAAGAAAATATATGAACACATAAAAATATAAGATGCTAAGAACCAGAATGTTTACAGAAAAAAATTGTAAATTTTTTAAGAAACAGGCAAATAGAAAAAAGATTATATAAAAGCCAGTGATCATATACCAATAGGCTTAAGTGTGTAAGATTAAAAGAAAGAAATAAAAGGAAAGGAATGTCAATTCGGGCAGACTCTGAGCGGCCCAAAAAAGGGGATGCTATTAGCAAAGAATGGGGAATAGGCTGCCAATCACGGTGTCAGGGAGGGGGCGGGGCTTAGCAGCATTCAGCAAACAAGGACTGGGCTGGAGCCGGGTTCAATGAACCATCCAGGCTGCAAGCCCTGGGCAGTCAGAAGGATGCCTCCGACTTCAGCAAGTGAGGAGTGCATACAGATGCTCTGACCAGGAGCTGTTTGGGGCATAAAAATTAGGAGTTCAAAAGTTCCACTTCAGCCAAAACCGGTTTTGATGTTTCTAATTCTCTATTCCTCTCTGTAAAAAAATCAAATAAAATATATTTTTTTAAAAAAAAGAATTAAAAAAGTGATCATTATACAGTAATCTAAGTGCTTTCTCCGTAGAAAATAATTATTTTTTCAACGTGTGCTTAGTTTTATAATCATGTGTGTTTCTTCATCTGGTTGTGATTTTAAAAATAAGAATTGTGTTTTTCCTTCTCTATAAAAATGATGGGATTTGGAATGTTCTATGTAAGTAAAACCAACCCTCCCTTGTAATTTTTTCTGGATAAATGAGAAGGCATTTGTTTATAGAAAAACCTGTGTCAGTTTGGCCTAGTCTTGGCAGGGGGCTCAGGGAAAGAACCTAGATTACCTGATGGGCTGGTTGATTACTTTGCCTTGGGTTCTCCAAGGGCATCAGTCTCGGGAAGATGCAGAGACCAGGCCAGAGACGAGCTAAGATACGCACTGGATGGCTGACCACCCCTTTCATGAGTTTTGTGTCCCAGGCCATTATCTGAGTCGTCCAACGGCAGTTACATTTGTAGACTTCCTCGGTTGGATAAAATGCCACTTATCTTTGTAGTTTATATACCTCCATCTTTATATTTACCATATTATATTGAAATTACCCATCTATTACAAAAAGCAGAGGCGGAGTCAAGGGTGACTCCAAGGTATATACAGTGGTACCTCAAGATACGAGTGCCCTAACATACGAGATTTTTGAGATACGAGCTGTGGAGCGAGCGATTTTTGCTTTGAAATACGAGCAACATTTGAGATAGGAGTCATCGTGCGGATCGGCCGGCTGCACACGACCCACCAGTTTACCACAACTCAAGCGTCTCATAATTTCCCACGCCTCAAGGTTACGGAATGAATTAAACTCGTATCTCGAGATACCCCTGTAGTTTGAGTGACCAGGGGGGTGGTAGACGCACCTGCTGGAGGAGAAAGTTTGGGGGAAGCAGCACAATCATGAGTTCAGCTTTAGATGCAGCGGAGCTGAGGCGTTAGAGGGTACCTAGATGGAGATGTCCGGTAGTAAGTCCGGGCGGGAGATAGAATCTGAAAGCTGGTGGACTATAGGTGGCCACTGAAGGCTTGAGGATGGATGGCATTGCCTTGGTGGCAGAATGTTGGATGAGAAGAGGGTATAAATGGGCTGTAGGACCCTCCCACATTTACAAGTTAGGTGGAGGAGGAATGATTGGCAAGGAATAAAGAGAAAAGTCGGAGAGGAAGGAAGGACCCCGGGACATATGGACATGGGAGCCAAAGGGAAGGACAGTTTCAAAAGAGGAAGTAGTCAACTCTAGAAAGATTCTGAGACACTGATGATGTGACATGGGGATATAAAGGGTACATGAGACTAAGAGACATGAAAGTAATTGGTGACGTTAGCCAGAATTGTGGGCATGGAATGTTTAAAACAGAAACTGGATTAGAGGGTTTGTGGAGGGAATAGGGGCTGAGGATTTGGAGAGAGAAAGTAAGTCACTGAAGCCAGGGTTTGAAAATAAAGGGGAGGCGAGTCGTGGAAGCTAGGAAGTAAGTGGTTTCCAGAGTTGTAGTAGGATGCCTGACATAGTAAGTTGAAAGAAAGGAGGGTCATGAATGAGACCGTAGATGTTTGTACTACTTGAATGAGAGAGGAGGTAGTTTCAAGAACTGGCAGGTTCCACAGTGTGTCAACGAATGGATGAGGCAGAGTGTAGAGTACATGGGTTTGACAAAGGTAGATCAATGGTGGCTTAGGTCATTGTGTCTTGATGCACAGACATAGGGTTTTCCCCCCAAAATGTCTACTCCCCAAACCTAGAATACTATGAAACACCTGGAATAGCTTTCAAACGTGTTTAGCTCTTATTCAAAATGGGATTGCTCAGTCTTTTGCTGATTGTGCATTCCACTTGAACTTTCTGAACAAGTGATCATTAGACAGTCATCTAGCTGCAGGTCCAAAAGCATGTAAGAGGTTCATTAGTACCTGTATTTTCATCCACACACATCTGGTGATGAGGTCTCTGTTCTGAGCTTGTCTTGGTATCATCTGCTTCTTCTTTTTTTTTCCCTAAAAGTGAAGCAGCAGAATGCATTCTGGTTACTTAGTTTGTAGTTAATTCGAGGGCGTTGTGCACAGAGCTTCACTTCCACCATATGCATCAGATTCCTGACTTTTTAAAAAAATATATTTTATTGATTTTTTACAGAGAGGAAGGGGGAGAGATAGAGAGTTAGAAACATCGATGAGAGACAGACAGAGATCAGCTGCCTCCTGCACACCCCGAACTGGGGATGTGCCCGCAACCAAGGTACATGCCCTTGACTGGAATGGAACCTGGGAACTTTCAGTCCGCAGACTGATGCTCTATCTACTGAGCCAAACCAGTTTCAGATTTCAGCAGATTCCTGACTTTTAAACGCTGTTGCTCCAGAGTCTAAATGCTGTTCTCCTTCCCCTATGCCCATTCATGCCACATGTAGACTCTGATGACGGATTTACTATATTCTTCTACTTCCTGTATTCTTGATGCTCTGGCATCTGGGGCCTTGCCGATCCTGGAGAGACTGCCCCTCTCAAGGCTAATTAATTCGTAGACACAGCAAAGGACTCCCGGTTGAGAGTGCCTTTTATGTGCAAAGCAACCAATCCAGAGCCAAAACACACCAACTACCGTTTTGTTTTGTTTTTTTATCAAACTGTCACAGACTGAGCCAAAATTCCTCTATCCTAATCCTCTCAGGTCAACCCTACGCTCCAGCACTTAAACTCGCCCATCCTAAACCTGCCTACCCTGCTTACCGGACTGGCTCATTCACACCTGTACTGTAAAGTCTCTTGCTCATGCCTTCTAGCCCCTTCCGGCTCCTGGCAGACTCTACTGCTTCCCCATCTAGCCCTTCAGGGTCTGGCATGCCCTCTCTGCTTGGGAACTGGGAGTAACAAACTATCTTTTCATTAAAAGAAAAAAAAATTTTTTGAGAGAGAGAGGGAGAGCTTCGAGATACATCACTGTGAGAGTGAAACATCTATTGGCTGCCTTCTGCACACTCCCCACCAGGGATCGAGTGCGCAACCTGGGCCTGGGCCCCGCCCGACCTGGAATCGAACCATAGAACCGGCAACCTTTCGGTGCCCAGGACCACACCCAACCAACTGAGCCACACCAGCCAGGGTAACAAACTATCTTTTCAATGGCAGTCAGCTGATTTGCTGGCCTCACCAAACGTAAACAAAAACAAAATCCCAGGTATATTTTAAAATATATATTTAACCACGGCTAACACCAGGTTTTACCTAATGCATGTCACCAGAAGCAGCAGAAGCCAGAGTGGCCTTCACAGCCCATACAAGAGGTCACTCCTGGAGTCCAGGTGATGGTCCCTAATCCTGGAGTTGGCTGTCTTCAGATTGTGGAAAGCAACTCAACTCTCAGTTACAAGACTCTGCTGGCCTTTCAAGCCTTCCATGTCCTGACCCCAATTTTTTTTGACTAAGAGTGAGGGGGCCCTTATTTTCCATCCCAGGATGGCTCATCACAGGAACACATAATCCTTCGAGTAGACAACACTTTCTCCAACTCCGGGGTGAGTTTTACAGCCCAGATAAGGCAATTATAACAACAAATGCTACACTTTCCCAAAAGTGGGGTTCCTCAACATTAAATAGCACCATGCGCAGAATCCCCAAGTTCTAACCTAATTTCATATTTAGAAAGAAAGTATGTATCTACCTGATCCAGGGAATAGTCCTGTGAAAGCCATAATACGTTCACTTAACTACAAAGATCACATAATAACTTAATCAACTCCCCCTCATTCAGATTTATGATGGCATCAGAGTTTTTGAGGGGAAAAAATAGGATGCTTTCTATGTGTGTATCTAAAGAGCCTATTTTAAGAATAATAAAACTGCCAGCCACCTCCAAATAGTTTTCCCACTTACGAGCAAACAAATGAAAGTTCCTTCTACCAGACACCCTGTCAACATGCGGAAGGTGGCCGGCGAGCCTGGAGTGGCTCTTTTCAGCAGATGGTTTTGCTTAGAAAGAAATGATCACATTTCTGACACTCATATTCATAGAGTAGCAGACATGAACCCAGCACTCACAGAGAATCTAGATTAAATACCTCACCATACACCTATCAAGTTCATGTACACATCATTGTAATTACCATTTATCAGTAAGGGACAGCACTTACACGCTTTTGGTGAATATTGGGAATTACTAGCAAAAAGCCCTGGATTTTTAATTTTTTGCACTTTCTTGTAAGATGTTAGGTACTCATTTAAAATCCTAGTAACCATTAGGTAAAAACACCTTGAATTAAGAATTTGTACAATCAGATTTAAGTGTGAATTTGGATATGTCTGATCTATAATGCAAGCATAGTCCTTCCAAACTTCATAAGCTGGTCCTAATCATGAGAAAACATCAGACCAAACCCTAAGTGAGGGACATTTCACAAAATAATGCTTTACCTTGGCCAGGGGTGAGTATTAACCAGTGCACCCCAGGGGTGCACCAGAGGGTCTGGGTTTGATTCCGGTCAAAGGCAGGTACCTATCTCTGGGTTGCAGATTTGACCCCAGCCCTGGAAGTCAGGGTACGTGTGGGAGACAACCAATCAGTGTGTCTCTCTCATATCAATGTCTTTCTCTCTCTTACCCGCCCTTCCGCTCTCTCTAAAAATATCAGGGGGAAATATCCTTAAGTGAGGATTAACAAAATAATAATAATAACAACAACAACAACAACTCCTCAAAACTAGTCAAGGCATGAAAGAGAATGCCTGTCTCGGGTACAGTTCCAGAGTAATGGGGACTAAAGGTCATGGCCACTAAAGGGGATCATGATCCTGGATTGATTTCTGGGATAACTGGTGAAATCTAGCTGTCTGCAGAATAGATCATAGGATTTTCTCTATGTTAATTTTTTTATTTCTACTATGTCTCTAATTTAATTTCCAGTGGCTCAGAAAAAAATAATATGTATATGCATATACAGAGAAAGAAAAATAATAAAGCAAATGTGGTAACATGTCAGCACTGGAGTCATCTGGATACATCGGATTTTTGTACTGCTGGTGATTTTTCTGTAAACATGGAGTAATTTTTAAAACTCACTCACCAAGGCATTCTCCTGCTCTTCTGAATCAACAAAATAGCTGTATGTCTGACAATAGTCTGTTTTCTGCCTCCCGGATTTATGCACGAAGCATTAAAAATTCCTTCCCCCAGGTTCTTCCTAGAACTTTAGCCAAGTTCATAACTTCATTCCCCTGGCACATAATATTTTCTTCCCTCTTTCTATCAATTACAAAACTGAACATGAAAAGAAACAGCTCTGCGATTCCTGAAATTCTGTTCCAGACAAAGCATGGATGTCTTCCATTTATGTTTTCTAGGAAACAAACGTTCTTGCAAGATTGGGGCTTTGCTGGACACCCTCTTGGCCCCCCACATAAACCCAGCTGTATGAAGGACAGCGTTCCTAGATTTAAAACAAAACAAAAACAACTCATTTCAAATCATAAATTATAAAAGGAGAGAAAAAGAAGCAGCCAGAGAGGGGCACTTCAGACCAGAATCTGAGTTAGGGTCCAGATTCAGACAACTGTCCCAGGCTCAGACCATTTCCAGGCATTTGCCAGAACCTTCCAGGAGGGCCCTCTGCTTGCCTTCTCCACTCTCCTCTGTCCTCCCACTGCGGGCAGCTGTTCCAGCAGGTTTACAGTGCAAAGGCCCCTCCGCAGGTGCGCACCCGCCACTGGAGACCAAGGACAACGTGAAGGAAGATGGAAACCACGGGAATGCCCTTACCTTCACGTCGCCGCTGTTGTGTGAACACAGGTTCCCCGTCTGTACCAGGCGCCTGGGAGGACGAGGCTGCTCCACGCATGCGGAATATATAGGGAGGGATTATATCCCCGGGTTTTTCATTACACAAGGTGTTTGTGATGGGTGCTCAGCCAAGATTTCACTTAAAAACAAAAGCTACACAAAGACTACAAAAAGGCCACACACAGTTTCCACAAAAGGCCAAAGAAGGAGCAAACAAAAGCCAAAGAAAGTTTCAACAAAGAGCGAAACAAAGACAACACAAAGGCCCAACAAAGGCCGAAACAAAGGGCAAAAGAAAATCTGAACAAAAGCTACGTGACGACCACGTTACACACAAACACACACACACATGTACGCACAGTCACAAACCGTATCTACACGCCAATCCGCACTCTCCTATCCCTCTCCCACCTCTCACATCCCACATCACGGCCCGTGCCAACCCCCTCACCAAGGCTCAATCCATACTTTACCCAAATCAAACCACACACCAACTCACTCCCCCAAACCACACGTCCTTCTGCCAATGTGGCAGCCACCACGGCCATCACCCCAGCCCCCACCACGCCGTACCTCACCACACATGCCACAAGCCAAACCCACAAGCTTGGGACAGAGCTGGCATCACACTGACAGATCCCTGCCTTTGGAATCTCTTTCCACCCTCTACTCGGAGTACACACCCACCCTCCCTAACCCGCCCTACATACACAAGCATGCATATATACACGCGTCCATGACTAGCATCCATCCACGCATGCCCTCACACAATTCAGCAAGAGTACCTCAGTGTAGTTACTACTGAGATTAGATCTGGACAATTCTGTAACAATTACCTTTTTTTTTAATATATTTTATTGATTTTGATTTTTTTTACAGAAATGAAGGGAGAGGAATAGAGTTAGAAACATCATGAGAGAGAAACATCGATCAGCTGCCTCCCTATTGGGTACATGCCCTTGACTGGAATCGAACCTGAGACCTTTCAGTCCATAGGCCGACGCTCCATCCACTGAGCCAAACCAGTTTCGGCAACTATTACCATTTATGTTCAAATTCATGAAAACTTAAAGAAAATAATCTGCCAAAACCGGTTTGGCTCAGTAGATAGAGCGTCAGCCTGCAGACGAAAAGGTCCCAGGTTCGATTCTGGTCAAGGGCATGTACCCTGGTTGTGGGCACATCCCCAGTGGGGGGTGTGCAGGAGGCAGCTGATCGATGTCTCTCATCGATGTTTCTAGCTCTCTGTCCCTCTCCCTTCCTCTCTGTGAAAAATCAATAAAATATATTTTAAAAAATAATAATAATCATCTATGATAGATAATTTCTGTAAATTAAGAACCTCATTTAACATGATATTGATTTCAGCCTTGGACATGGCATTTTCTTATCATTTTCCTAGAGTTTGGGGGGCCATACCATTGAATCCTATAACACTGTGCCTCGGTTCAATGTCATGATCCTACAAGCAGTGCTTCTGCTAAGTTTCATTCTATGTGTAGAACTACATCCTAATGATGTGAAAGATGAAAGGATGTTTCTGAAACGAATCCAACCAACGGCAGCCTTGCCTCTTGAATTCCCTCAGCTCCTTGCATGACAGAGACATTTAAATGTCAACACTGTCATGAAGTTTCTTTCTAGGCTCTTCTCACAGTAATGAGAAAAGAATCGTCCGAGGGGACCTCGAGGAGGTGACCCCACAAGACTGACAACACACAATCTACATCTCATTGTACAATGACTTCGTCCCTAATGAAACATTCTTTTTTTTTAAATTTATTTTATTGATTTTTTACAGAGAGGAAGGGAGAGAGATAGAAAGTCAGAAACATCGATGAGAGAGAGACATCGATCAGCCGCCTCCTGCACGCCCCACAGTGGAGATGTGCCCGCAAGCAAGGTACATGCCCCTGACCGGAATCGAACCCGGGACCCTTCAGTCCGCAGGCCAACGCTCTATCCACTGAGCCAAACCGGTCTCAGCTAATGAAACATTCTGGATCTGAGTAACGAGGTGTGCATGTCTGCTGGTGGGCTCGCTCCGGCTGTGAGGCCAGCGCTTTGCCTGTCCTGCATGGATGGGCTGAGGGGTCGGGAGCAGAGCAGGGTGGCTCAGAGCACGGGCTCTGGAGGACTCAGGGACAGTCACAAAGTCGGTTAAGAGGTCACACTGGTTGGAACTGTGCCTGGCACACAGTGCTACATCAGTGTTAGCGATTGTGGTCTGGCCCTACAGCAGCTTGCAAAACAGTCGTAAGAACACGTTTCCTATTTAGAAAACAACTGGAGATGTTGTCTCAATAGGCTTTTGTTTGTTTGTTTTTTGCACTTCATTTTATTTATTTTTCAGGCTTTTCTTTTATATTTCATTTTATAATTGAATTTATTGAGGTGACGCTGATTAATAAAACTATATAGGGTCGAAACCGGTTTGGCTCAATGGATAGAGCGTCGGCTTGTGGACTGAAAGGTCCCAGGTTCGATTCCGGTCAAGGGCATGTATCCTGGTTGCGGGCACAATCCCAGTGGGGAGTGTGCAGGAGGCAGTTGATGGATGTCTCTCTCTCATCGATGTTTCTAACTCTCTATCCTTCTCCCTTCCTCTCTGTAAAAAATCAATAAAATATATTTTAAAAAAACTATATAGGTTTCAGGTGTACAATTCTGTATTACAGCATCTATATATTGTATTGTGTGTTCACCAACCCAAGTCAAGTCCTTCCATCACCATTTACCCCCTCTGTAACCTCTTCTCCTCCCCACCCCCTTTCCCTCTGGTGAATTCAAGTTCTTTAAAAAGTGCAAGATATGCCGGGACCGGTGTGGCCCAGTGGATAGAGTGCCAGCCTGTGGACTGGAGAGTCCCGGGTTCGATTCCAGTCAAGGGCATGAATCTTGGTTGTAGGCACAACCCCAGTAGGGGGCATGCAGGAGGCGGCTGATCAATGTCTTTCTCTCATCAATGTTTCTAACTCTCCGTCCCTCTCCCTTCCTCTCTGTAAAAAATCAATAAAATATATTTTTTAAAAAAGTACAAGATAGAGTGGGTAGATTCTAGAGATACCTCTTCCCTAAAGGACTCCTCTTCTTCTCAAGCCTTTCCAACAAAGGTCCTTCCTGGCAAATTTTGTGAAGTCCTGTCTTCGATCTTCTACTCCATGCTGTATGAGGTGATGTACAATTCATGCCCCCCAAGTATGGAGCTCCCACAGAACACTCGTTATGCCACCTCTCTTTCCTCCTCTTTAAATTCTGGTGTTCACCCTTCACTCGATGGTGTTCTTAGTCCCAGGAAGGTAGTGGAGGAGGCCACACCTGAGTCAGGGTCACTTCCTTGAACAGCAGCTTTGGGTTCCACAGAGGGCACCACCTCCTAGAACGTCAAGTGGCTTCGTGGCCCACATTAAAGGACTTGCTACCATGACTGATCCTTCCTCCACAGAACGCTGGCTGCCACTGACAATCCCCCCATCTTCTGGGCTGAATTGTGTCGCCTCCAAACTCACCGGTTGCAGACCTAACTCCTAGACCTTACTGAGAAATGGGTCTTTTCAAACGTAAGGAGGCTGTTAGGGTGGGTCCCTGATGTCCTTAGGAAGAAGAAGACATTGGACACAGAGACGCTCGGGGAGGGGAGTCCGTGTGAAGACACACGGAGACGATGGTCATTTACAAGCCAACGGGAGTAATAGTCTGGGACATACCTTCTCTCCCGCCCTCCAGAGGAACCGACTGCTGACTTCTTCCGCTTGGACTTCCGGCCTGGAGAACTGCTGGTTAAGCCACTCAGTGGTACTCAGTGGTACTATGTAATGGCAGCCCTAGCAAACGAATACATCAGTTACTGTAAGTCCGATTTTAATTCCTTTTGATGAGTATTTATCAAAATAATATTTGCACAAAGTTATAATGCATTAAAAGGCTTATGAGGCCCTGACTGGTTTTGTTCAGTAGATAGAGCATCGGTCTGTGGACTTAAAGGTCCCAGGTTGGATTCCGGTCAAGGGCATGTACCTCGGTTGTGGGCGCATCTCCAGTAGGGGATGTGCAGGAGGCAGCTGATAAGATGTTTCTCTCTCATTGATGTTTCTTGCTCTCTATCCCTCTCCCTGCCTCCCTGTGAAAAATCGATAAAATATATTTTTTTAAAAGGCGTATGAGAAACAATAACCCCTTTTGCACTTCATCCCCTCCATAATCCCACTCACCAGAGGCAACACGTTCCACAAATTTTAGCTATTTTTCTATACTTATTTCCATATTGTTAACTAATTCCAACAGCTACATACATGCTTATTATTATAGACTACTGGCTTCCAGTTGAGAATTTAATTTTCTTACACTCTACTCCTTTCTCTCCCTTTCCCTCTACCAACTAAATATAGCTATACCTGTCAAAATTTATATTATCAAATATATAAATATCTTTTCTACACGACCTTGTAATCAATTACGATTTCTTTGTACAAATTTGTTTTTCCTGGAGTTAATAATTTTTCCATTTTGCTTTCATTTATTTAATTTGCTTAGTTTTTTATGTCTCACTTCTTTAAATATTCCAACAGACTTTTCAAATAACTATCAATTTTCCAAATATCCAATATGTCAAATAATAGTTTACTTCCACTGTCTCCTGTAATGTGTCCTCTTGCTCTACTTTTGGACTGGTCTAGGAGTTAGGTCGGCAACCTGTGCAGGATTGAAACTTCCCTGCATTTTTTTGCCATAAGGATCACCTATGGCCAAGACGGTTTGGCTCAGTGGATAGAGCGTCGGCCTGAGGACTGGAAGGTTCCAGGTTCAATTCCAGTTAAGGGCATGTACCTTGGTTGCAGGCACGTCCCCAGTAGGGGGCATGCAGAAGGCGGCTGATCGATGTTTCTAGCTTTCTATTCCTCTCTGTAAAACAATAAAATATATATTTTAAAACAAAGGATCACCTATGTCCTGGATCCCATGCCATTCTCATTTTTTGTTTGCTCCCTGATTTTTTTAAGTACATTCTCTAGTGCCGTCTTTGGAAAGAGCAGGTATTTAGTGAATTTTTAGTTCTTGCATACCTGAAAGCTGCTTTATTCTACCTTCACATTTGATTGCCTTATTGGATATAGAATTCTGGATTGAAAATTATTCTTCCTCAAAATTGTGGATGCATCGTTTTTCCTATTTTTTGGAAGAAACAGTATGTGTTGTTCACCTGCCACTTTTTTTTTAATATATATTTTATTGATTTTTTACAGAGAGGAAGGGAGAGAGACAGAAAGTCAGAAACATCGATGAGAGAGAGACATTGATCAGCCGCCTCCGGCACACCCCACCGTGGAGATGTGCCCGCAACCAAGGTACGTGCCCACAACCGGAATCGAACCCGGGACCTTTCAGTCTGCAAGCCGACGCTCTATCCACTGAGCCAAACCAGTCTCGGCTCACCTGCCACTTTTAACAAAAACACGGTAATTGTCTTATTGTAATATAACATATATGTGTACCATAGAATTCAAAATTTTAGGCATAAAATACAGAGATTTTAAAATATATTTAAGTGTTGTAGAAGCATCGCTACTATCAAATTCCCTAACGTTTTCATTACTTTAAAAATCCATACTCATTTACGGTGAAACATACACTATTTTATATGAGTATATAGAGATTCAAGCAGAAAAGGGGCTTGTTATGGAAATTGGTGAAGATAAGTATGAAATGAGCAAATGAATACATCAGTTACTGTAAGGGTCGTTTATAGAGAGAAGTTATCTTAGGAAAGACTGATGAGATAAAGACATCTCCATTATTTCACCCTAAAGCTTCAATGTACATGAAGTCATTCACAATTAGAGCATTGTTATTTACCTAACAAAACCATGAGTCAAAATGTGTTATAAAAACAAGCCTGTGCAAGAGGCAACCATTTGTTGTGTTTCTCTCACATCGATGTTTCTCTGTCTTTCCCTCTCTCTAAAAATCAATGGAAAAATATCCTCGGGTGAGGATTTATAAAAACAAGCCAAAGATTTTCAGATGCATGACAAAAATTCTATTTTTCCTGTAGAACTATGGAAAAAAATGAGTTTTATGAATAGCTGTAAGACCATTTATTTCAAGGTATATAGTGAATTGGTTGATCAAAACTGAAACAAACCTAAATGGTTCTTCATTTGTCCTTTAATCCTAACTTTCAGAGCAACTCTATCTCCATCATGACTTTGACTTTGATCTTACAGATTTTTAGCTACACAGTCCCCAACTTTGGTAAACAGAAGAATACGGCACCATCTGAGCTGCCAGCAGCTGGGACAAAGCCTCTCTGTGTTCCCAAGCTCCACAACAGCCTTCTTCCCCCTCCTCTTCCCATCCCTTCTTCTTACCTCTCCCTTCCCCGCCCCTGCCATCCCCTTTTCTCCCCTTCCCCTCTCTCTCCTCTCCTCCCCTTCTCTCTCTTCTATCCTCTGCCCAGGCAAAATTGTGAATTGTTTGGCCACTAGTGACCTGTGGAATAATGTACACTATATTCCTTAATTAAGGGACTGGGCTTTATCCAACTTGTGTTAAAACTCATTCTTGCTCTAGCCGGTTAAGCTCAGTGGATAGAGCATCAACCTGTGGCCCGAAGGATCCCAGATTCTTTTCTGGTCAAGGGCACAGTACCACGGTTGCAGGCCCCTCCCTGGCCCAGGCCCTGCTCTGGGCCTGTGCAAGAGGCAACCATTTGTTGTGTTTCTCTCACATCGATGTTTCTCTGTCTTTCCCTCTCTCTAAAAATCAATGGAAAAATATCCTCGGGTGAGGATTAAGAAAAACAACTCCCTGCTAAGGGGGCATGCTTCTCCTATTCAACTTTCTGAGCCCAATTCATGGATTTTACCCCTCGTAACATTACTATTATAGAAGGGTGACACAGGGTAGCAACATGCAAGGATTCTAGCAAAGACAGAGACTCAGAACAAGAATGGATCAGTGTACTGTGTGGTAAAGAAAACCCAAGCTGAACAGTAATTCAAGTGTTAAAACAGATTTTATTCAGGGGCTACCGCAATGGGAGAAAGAGAGACTTCGGTTTAACACTGGGCTCAATTCCAAAGACAACATGGACCAGTGGGGATTTACAGCCCAGGAGCAGGTTGAGGGAGTCGTTGAACGGAAAATTACTGAGAGGAAATATCCGGCGGCGGTGGGAGATTTCTGGCCAAAGCCAGTTGATAGGATTCTTGCTGAGTCAGGCCCAACTGAGCAGACATCACTATGGGGGTGGGAAGCTAACGGGGAATGAGGAATTCAATTAGATATCAAGGGTGGGGCATTCTTGCTAAAATGACTCGGCTGGATTCTTGTTCAAATGGGATGATACAAAGGCAGACAGAAGCCCCAAGGTGGAGACCTCGTTGGGAAAGGGGTTCAGAGGAGACTGGCTGAAGCTGGTCAAGGGGATCTGGGTCAGATGTCAGCACCTGGCAAGGGGGAGCCCCGATTCTCATTACTGCTATCAATACAGAGACAGGGGGTACGCACAGTGAAGTAGGACCCAACATTAAGGGGAATGATGTTCAAAAGGAGAATTACCTTTGTTTTAATTCTATGCCTACCAACAGCTATGCGTCTAACATTTTATCTGGTGCTTTAAGAGAATGCCTTGAGAAAACCTCAGATCCTAGGTGATCTGTGGCCATCTGAGTTAATAGATTTGAATGAATGGTCAAGCACTATGTTCTTTTTTCAAAAATTCATTTATTGCCCTAGCCGGCTTGGCTCAGTGGAGAGCGCCAGCCAAGGGACTGAAAGATCCCAAGTTCGATTCCGGCCAAGGGCATGTGCCTCGGTTGCAGGCTCGATCCCCAGTAGGGGGGCATGAAGGAGGCAGCCAATCAATGATTCTTTCTCATCATTGATGTTTCTATCTCTCCTCCCTTCCTCTCTGAAATCAATCAAAAAATATTTTTTTTAAAAAAATTCATTTATTGATTTCAGAGTTAGAGGGACAGAGAAACATCAGTGATGAATCATTGATCAGCTGCCTGCCCACTGCAGGCCCCACACTGGGGATCCAACTTGGTGGTACTGCAACCGTGGTACTGTGCCCTTGATCCAGGCATATACCCTGACCAGGCACTAAGTAACTTTGTGGTTCATAGGTCAATGCTCAACCACTGAGCCATGCTGGCCAGGCTTGAAGTCTTTTATTTCAAGAATCTAGTGTGGGGGTTATAGTTTATGGTATTTTCATTTCAATATTTGATATTGGTTCATGTATTTTCTTTCTCTCAGTAAATTGCAATATTCAACATAACTAGGCAGGCTGTTTTTATGAAAATTTTTATACAAAATTAGGGAGGAAACACTTAAACCTAATTTGAGTAACCATCAACAGAGAGCAGCAGTACCAGCCCTCTGTCACAGTAATTGCAAATGCTGTTGGGTCCTGTGACGTATGAGACCCTGTTAAGGGATCAGACTAGGTACTCCCTGGTCTGTTCCTGAGGTCTGACACCCCCTCCTGGAGACCATGTGGTTTAAGGGCGGGTATAGTAAAGAACCCTGCTACAGGGACAGTTGAGACTGTCCAGATGGACAATGACAAACTATATAGTTTGACTCAGATGCTGAGCAAAGAAACCCTTTAGCCAATAGAGCAGCTGGATTGTCTTTACAGGCTCAACTATGCAGTGGCCACGATGGCACAAGCAATAGTGGCCAGTAGGCCATCACCCTATGTGGAACTGGAATATGAGCTTCACCTAGAGGGGACTCATTATCATATTCTTGAAGGAGCTGGCAAATGGGTAGGGTACCTCTAGACCATCCTGTGTAAGGGATGGTGTGGGAACCCTAATAAGTACACCAGACGATCAGGGCCAACAGGCCATATGCATGTGTGCAGGCAAGGATGTATGTAGCATGAGCATCACAAATTGGCCTAAGGCCTCTTTTGTTTGAAGGTGTATTTAAGTTGCCACTGACCAGCCAGGTGGCTGGGCTGTTCTGTGGGACTACTTTGAAGAACTCCTTTGTCTGCTGGCTTCTATAGTAGCAATGGGTACTCCATCTACAATAGTCCTTTCCTGTGCCTGTGGCATTGCATGAAGACTAAGAGGATGGATCCCAGGGCAAATTTAACCCAGCCAGGCAAGGAGTCTGTTAAGTGCCCAATCTAGGACCTGTCTTCTGGTATGGGGTACAATAACCTTGTCAGACATCTCATCCTTAAATTCTATGGGAGATAAAAGGCTATTTGATGTTGTGCCAATGCCAGAGGCAAGCACCCCGACAAGAGGAATGCAGCAAGGTTTCCAGGCTGGAGATACAGGGCACAGAGACACAGGCCTGGAAGGGGATCTGAGGGAGTAAGGGAATAGATTGGGTAGTCCTGGAGGGTTTAGCAATTGGAGACAGGAGTCAATTTATGACAAAAGAATGTCTTTTCCAGATGAAACTGACCATGTTTTCCTATTCCTTGTTCTCTGAACAGTCTCCTTAACCCCAAGGACGTAAGACAAATGAGCTTTCCACCCCTCAGTTGGCCCTTCTCCCCACCTACCCCTGCTTTCCAGCCAGCCTGATTCCAGGAATTACTGCAGGTGCTGCGGACCCCTTGTCAAGGGTTTGAGCTCCAAACACACTGGAGCTTTGTCCAAACTTGTTCCTAACAGCCTGTGGCAGACTTTCTATGAAGCGAATGCTGTTGAGCTGAGGGCCCTGAGAATATAGCCACATGGACATTTTGTCAATTTCCAAGGGTACAATGAATCTATGTACATCATTGAAGCTACTGCAATCCTGGGTCTACTTGACTTAATTGCTGTTTTCATTCAAGACAATGGTTTTCACTTGGCTGAGTGGCCATGTGACATTAGTAGAGTCATATTCTTAATAAAACTGAAACACAGAGCACTATGCTATAATCCTATGGAATTTCTGCACTCTTGTACAACCCTGTCCCAGAATCTATAGATAAGCTGATTAGGTGACAGGAAATAGATGCCTCTCAAAGCTGGGGAGGCTGTGACCGCTCCAGTGGTTCCACAAATGAAGACCATATCCCACCTTTGCCCAGAGTGGATCTGATTTAATGCCACATTACTCATTCATTGGCCATGCAACGGTCAAATAGGGCTGTCAATGAAAGCCAATTAAAATCTGGATTCTATAGAAATGACCAATACGGATGTTAAGAGTATCAGGGCCTTGGAAAAATATTCCTAGGGTTAACACTTATGTGCAGCTATTCACATCGATTTCCAGAATACATGACGATCCTTATACAAAAAAGCTCAGGAAAATTCCCAAGTGAAAAGAATACTTACTTGTCAAGGCACCTAAAGTAATTCCAAGCATCTTGATCTGGAATAAAAAACAAACAAATGGACCCGGCTTTTAGAAACTGTTTATTTTCCATCAACCTCATTTCCGTCCTGTTAAAAATGTGTGGAACAGCTTAGGACCACTCAGTGGTGGTTGCCACCCATTCAGTGGCCTGAGCAGTGGGGGCTGCAGACCAGTCTTCAGTGGCAGGCTGAGCACTCCAGTCTTCTGTTAAGAAAATACAAAGAAGAAGCCATCAGCTCTGTCCCCACAGTATTTGTTGTCACCTGCCTGGCACCAGCAATCTGCCTTGCATTCTGTCAGACACACATTTCGAAGTCCGATCACTTCAAATGCACCCGAGTTCAATCTCTGAAGTTAAAACAGCTATGAATACTGGGACGAACTTTTTAACAAGGCCATGGAGATCATTCAAGTTAAAAATAGAAGTTTCCAAAACGTCAGCTTGATGCACTTGTATCATGATACATAGTCAACCATTGATTTTGCAGACCTCGATTTAACAGACTTTGGATTTAATGGGCAAAATTTCCAATCCATATGTCATGTGAAAATCAATACCCTATTAATTTTAAAAGGCTTTTAACCAAGGTTTGCTCATAATTAACAGGTTATTTTTGTTATTAATCCATACTGTTACATTAAACAACTTTTAGTGAATAGGCCATGCTAGAAAAAAACACTAGTGATTTCGCTGACATAAACAGTATGTACCTACAACTATAGTCTACATATTTAAACTCAAGTCACCCCTTGTAAATGTTCAGCCAATGATTAGAACATGATCACACCACAGGAGGTAATTGGCTGTTGTTAAATGCCCTGACTTTTCATGGATGCTCTGACATGTGCTAAGCCATACCTCAGATATGCGCATTTGTTTCCTCGAAGTGACTAGACCTACTCAGTACAAATGTACAATTACAGTAATACATATAGACAACTTTACTGTGAAGGTAACTTTTCATACTTAATTTTAATTACACAAACGTGTCTACGTAAGTAAAAACAGGTAAACCAACTTGTCAATTTTTTAATGGACTTTGGGTTTAAACCCCCCCCCCAAATTAGTGCGTTGCATGGAGGTTGGACTGTACATACCAGTAGGAAACTGCTGAATGGGCACAGAGGGCACCTGCACGCCCTCAGACCAGTCTGCCACCTCAGGCTGAGCAGCAGTGAACTCGGGAGCGGGAGCCGTCCATTCACCCTGAAATTCCTCCTTGGTCACAGCCTTTTCAGCGGCGGCCTGCTCTTCCTTCTCAATCTGGTTAAAAAAAAAAATAAAAAATAAAAAAGTTTTGTTTGTTTTTCCTAAGGACTGACAAATTTTACTTGCCAGAAGTATAAACCAAGGTGTCCAATTAGCCTATGTGACAACAAGCCTTTGTGGAGGAAGCTTACCTCTTCAGGATCTCTGTAGAAGTACAGATCAGGCATGACTTCCCACGGGTGCTCACGGGAGATGGTGCCACGCATGCGCAGCACTTCCCGGGCCAGCATCCACCACATCAGACCCACTGAGTGAGCCCCCTGCAAGAACGCCAGACCGTTAGAAAGTGACACGTGGGCCTGGCCCATGGGTTCTGTGGTTGACCATCTCCAGTCAGGGTACATGCCCAGGTTTTGCAGGCTTGATCCCCAGTGTGGGGCGTGCAAGAGGCAGCTGATAAATGATTCTCTCAACATTGATGTTTCTAGCTCTCTTCCCCCCTTCCTTTCTGAAATCAAGTTTTAAAAAATTTATACACACACGACACTTTATCAACCCCAAACAGCGTATACCTCCCATTCCACTTAACTCAGTGGTTCTCAACCTTCCTAATGCCGGGACCCTTTAATACAGTTCCTCATGTTGTGGTGACCCCAACCATAAAATTATTTTCTTTGCTACTTCCTAACAGTAATTTTGCTACTGCTGTGAATTGTAATGTAAATATGTTTTCTGATGGTCTTAGGCGACCCCTGTGATGGGGTTGATGGACCCCCAAAGGGGTCGCGACCCACAGGTTGAGAACCGCTGACCTAACTCAAACCCACATCATCTAGGTTCTTGGTTCCAAGAGAACAGACATGGCTTCATATAATTGTTTATAATAATGAAGATTGATTGTTCTATTTATCAGAAGCTCTCAACCTTGATTGGCTGAGATTTTACAAAAGCACTGCTGTCAGGCCTCTATCCTAGGCCACAAAATTAAATGCCCAAGCTCAGTGCCAGGACACTGGTTATTTCATTAAAAATCTTTAAGAGACTCGGGGTTTTGAGACCAGTGACGAAGCCGATCAACGTGAATCATATGCAGCCCACATTGTAAGGATCTTACAGCAGGATTCATCAAGCTGATCTGAAAACAGAAAGGCTAGCAATGCCTGAGAGGCCAAAGTAAAGCAAGGAATTTGGAGAAAGCAGAAAACCGACCATTTTGCAAATGTTTTCACATCCTTAGAACTCTCATACATTCAACTCATACTTGTAGCAAGAATTACTATCAAACTCCACTCATTGGGCCAGAGACCCTTGTGGCGTTTGCAAAAATCTTGCCTCTCGTGTAGCACACTACCTACACTTGAGAGTCCATGGGCCACCAGTGGCCGCAACTCCAAGCTCTAACAATGTGCAGAGGAAGAGGCCCAACCATCTCTGGAGCGCTCAGTTTGTCAAGACCTAGTTTAGATGGAAAAGCAGTTACCTTGTTGTTGCAAGGGATGGCGATGTCCACGTAACGCAGGGGAGAGTCTGTGTTACACAGAGCGATGGTGGGCAGGTTAACATAGGACGCCTCGGTGAGAGGCTGGTGGTCAGCCCGGGGGTCAGTAACCACCAGCAGTCGGGGCTCCCGGAAGGCTGCCTGGATCTGGTTGGTGAAGGTTCCGGGGGTGAAGCGGCCGGCGATGGGAGTGGCTCCAGTGGCAGCGGCGAACTTGAGCACAGCGCGCTGGAGAATTCACATTAGGAGTCAGCAGTGCTCCAGACAGAGGAACTCTCACAGTGAACGCGTGCCGGGTTGTTACCCTATTTAGCCAGAACTCCCAATATCCCTTTCTCAAAAATGAAAGCATCCAATTCCAGCGATTCTCCTGTCTTCCATGTTACCTGACCAATACTTACAAAACTGGAGTAAAAAAAAACAACAAAACCCAACACTATATCCTCACCCTCCTCGGGTACCTGCGGCTCACTGGCTCCCTTGCTCTGAAGGACACAGCCACACTGCTTGATTTCTACCCACGAGGGACACTTTGTGAGGGACTTGGACTTATTACTCATATGCCCTCCAGGTTCCTCATCTACATATAGAAAAGCCTAAGCGGCCCTTACAACTGAAAGTCCAATTTGATCGGATACAGGTCTTCCCCCACCCCTGCCCCTAAGCCAGATGACCCCAATCGCCAGCCAGGCCCAGGGACCCCACTCATGCACGAATTCGTGCACTGGGCCTCTAGGAGGGTTATAAAATTAAGCGAACCAATACAACAGTGCCTGATAATCAGTAAGCACTTCCACTCTGGTCAAGTTAACACACAGCTAATCCTACAGAAGCAAAACAGCCAGCTTCCTTTACCTTCCCTCACCTTTCCTTCTATAGAGCTTATTATTTCCCGTCTGCCTTCCAAAAGGCAGACCTGGCCGTTTTCCAGCTATATCCCAAGCACCTAGCAACACTTCCTAGATCAATATAAACGCTTAGAAAGTCTTCAGTGAAGGAAGCATGAGTGGTCACTAAGTTCATTCTACAGCAGACTTTCTTCTACCAGGCATCACACTGGAGGGATCCAGTCACAAGCCAGCCTCTGGGGAACAACCAACTCCACTACCCCCGCCCCCACAAAACACACTGGAAGGTAATGGGAACTAGTTTTATTGTTGAGCTAAGCCATGAAACATGAAAGGATTCTCTCATGATTTTAAAAGCTCCAGTCAATTCAAAGCCAAGCATTTTTCTTTTTAATTAGAAATGGGGTGAATAAAAAGCTCTTTTTTATTTAAGTTGGAAAAGATCCTTCCTCTTGCTTCTTATGAAGACTTGGATGAGAGGACTAGCACATACTCAGACCTTTCTTTTATTTTAGGAGCAGGAATGGGGAGATGAAAAAGCAGGGCATGGTGTCAGGAGAGAGTTGAAAACCTTCCTAAAAAACTTTGCAGCTGACAACAAAAATCTCTCTTCCGGTAACCCACTACACTTCACTTAAATATAAAAAAAATAGACTACCATGAAATTTGATGAGCCATTTCATCAGGGTCGTTTCTCAATATTTAATGGCACAAGAAAATACATGACATGAAACATGAAGCTCAACATAGTGTAATAGATATTGGAAATGTTGAATACTGGCAGCTCATTTCTAGAGTGAAACCATGGGTTATTTTTATACTCTTCCATACATTCCAAAATGTTTTATTTTTAAGTGTTTATTTTAATAAAAACCAAGCGTATTGTTCCACAAACCTGGCCAGTGTTCCTGGACGATATGACACTGACATCAGCTGGGTTTTCGATGGCCACGATGGCGCGAGCTGCCAGCAGAAGCTTCTCCCAGGTTCTCTTCAGATTGATGATGTAGATGCCTAGTGGCAGCAAAGGTGTTAGCACTTGACCTGGCTTTGCACACGAGCATGCTTCTCAACAGCTGAGTGTGGCAGAGAGCACTATCAACTCCAGTCACAGAGGCTAGCTCTCCTGGTGTCAGCGAAAGTCCTGCCATTGATGTAGCACACTTCCGACACCCGGAAGGTCATTGGCCAAGACTGGCCTCCGCCCGAGCTTTAATAGTGTGCAGCTTTCAGTCAGCAGGCCAGCATCGGCTTTCTCTGCAGGGATGCCTAGGAGTTGTGGCCCTGTCTGGCCTCTCCCGTGCCTAATTCCATCTAAAACTCTGTCATAGCTCAGATCCCTCTGTGGCACCATCTCCAAGCTAATGCTTTACCCACTGTAATGCCTTGCACACTCTTGTCACAACCTATCTTCCCTCTTTTAATACCCCCCCAAGCCGAACTGCTAAATCCCATCTCCTGCTTGACTTTCCTCCAAATTTAGTTGAACCTCTACCAACATCTATGAAATAAAAAGTACTGTGGGAGGGGAACTCATCTCCTGAGCTTCATCATCTCATCTCACACCTTCATGATCCAACTCAAGTCCCACGATCCTTTCCCACTGGAGCTCAGAAACCTTTTCTTCCAACCACAGCCAGAACACCATTAGTTTTAAAGCCTGTTCTCAATCTAGAGATTTTTTTTTTTTTAGAGATCTAGTTTTATTACGTAGTAGAGAGCCCTCCAAAGCAGACACGGAAATCAGTTCACCCAGCACTTCTCATCAGAATGGCGGGAGACAAAATTTGCCCTGAAAGATGAAATGGAAGAAAGGAAAAAAAAAGGCCACTAAAGCAATGACTGACCATCGCTCTTCCTTTTGTAGACGTACTGTTCCATTTGGAAGTCGAGGTTGGTGCCACCTAAGTGGGTTCCCGCTGCAAGGAATTTGAGGACATCCTCCTCCTTCATCTGCAGGACATCAAGGGCTCCGGACATTGTGAGAAGTTTCCCTTGAAGTTACGTGGGAACCTGGAAAACACAAGTTTGAACCATCTAGTCCTTTTCATTCCCGTGGGGTGGGGGAGCAGGTGCATTCTTTTTTTATTGTTACATGTGTACATATCTCCCCTTTGCCCCCCCCTCCCAGGCATACCCCAACCCCCCAGTGTCTATGTTCATCGGTGATGCTTATATGCATGCATACAAGTCCTTTGATTGATCTCTCATCTACCCCACCTCTCCTTCATCTTCCTGCTATAATTTCAGTCTGTCTGATGCTTTCCTGCCTCTGTATCTATCCTTTTGGTTCATCAGTTTACAATGTTCGCAGGTGCATTCTAATTGCTCCCCAAATGCAACCGTTTTAAATGCAATCTAGCCCACCTTCTATGTAGATGGACCGGGCAGCCCAGTGGGATGAGACACGCCATTATACAGACGCTACACACATTACCAACCGCATCAGATCGAACCGAGGAGAAAGTGGTGAGAAGATGGGGGGAAATAGCCGGGTCATAAACTACATCAAACCAGTGAACTGCGACTTAAAACGCTTCTCAAGGTAACCCAGGAGTTAAAAGCTCACGTTATAGCTGAGCGAAGATAACTACCCAAGTCGAGAACATATGCCGAAACCGGTGTGGGTGTGGCTCAGTGGATAGAGCGTCAGCCTGCGGACTGCAGGGTCCCAGGTTCGATTCCGGTCAAGGGCACGTACCTTGGTGGCGGGCACATCCCCTGTGGGGGGCGTGCCGGAGGCGGCTGATCGATGTCTCTCTCTCATCGATGTTTCTAACTCTCTATCCCTCTCCCTTCCTCTCTGTAAAAAAAAAAAAAAAATCAACAAAATATATATTTTTTTTAAAAATCGAGAACATAAAAGCAGAGCCGAGGCCGCGGAAATATGAACAGGTTTACATCCCAGCAGCCTGTCGGGGGGGGGCCCGTTGGCATTAACCCTCTCCCTCCCGCTGCAACTCCTTCTCAAAACCCAGCTACACCGAATGGGAAGCCGACGCGCCCAACAGCGGCTGCAGGGGGGGCGCCTCGGCCTCTGGTTCCACAGCCAAAGCCTGGGAGCCCCACGCGCCCCAACAGCGGGTGCACCCCCCGACTTCCCCCCCCTTTCTGAACTGGCAGCTCGGCCCGCACCCCAGCCCCGAGCCCGGGCCCCAGCAGCACCACCGCCCGGGGCATTGTGGGAGGCCGCGGGCCCGGGGGCCACGTGCGCGCCGCCGGGCGGAGGCCGAGGCCGAGGCCGCCGAGCCCCGCTCCCCCCGCCCATCTCGCCCCCGGGCCTCACGCCCCGCGTCTGTGCAGGAGGAAGAGGGTCCGAGGGGCCCTGGGCGACGCGGGGGGAACTCACAGGGGACCCACCAAGAGCAACGCCGTATGGAGCCCTCCCCGGGTAGCGCGGAAAGGCCAGGCGGGCGGAAATGACGTCCGGATATACCCCGCCGCCAGCCAATGACAGCAGCGGCCGGGCGGAAAGGGGGCGGGTCCGGGCCTTCTGCTTCCGGGAGGCGGGCTGACGGCGCGGCGCGGGCTCTCGGATTGGCGGAAAGGGGCGCCCTTGGTGCTAGCGGGGCGGAGCGCGGGTAGCCCCCTCCCCCCCGACTCCAGCGGCGCCCCGAAGCCCGCGCGCGGCTCTGGACGATGCCGCCCTAATGGGGTCGGGGACGCGAGCCGGAAGCCCGCCCGCCGGCCACGACCCCCTGACCTGCGACCGCAGCGGGTCCCCCGCCCAAGCTGCAGGGTCCGTCCCCACGTGGGAAGGAGCGTGGAACAAAAGCTGCAGAAACTACTGTCGCTTTTTTGGAGGACGTTTTAGAAGTGCGGAATTCAGATTCTGCAAGTGCACTTATGGGACAGTTTCCTGAAAAAATAAAAATAAAAAAGACAAGACTGCACAAGATGCATGAGAATTTTTTTGGAGGGATGGGGTGGGGTAGAAGGTATAAAAAATTGCAATATTCACCAATGGGTTAGTTACTAAAAATGTACTCCGATACAATCCTCTATAATTAAAGGCTAATATGCAAATTGTCCCCTGGACCGGGAGTTCATTAGGGGACAGAGCTGGCTGGCCCGGTGTGGCAAGGGAGCCCCCAATTGGCACCAGGCCCTGGCCAGCGGGCGGGGTGGGGTGGGGTAAGCAGCAGCTGGCAGCCCGTAGCCACTAGGAACCCTACCTCTGCACAAATTTCGTGCACTGGTCTAGTACTATATAACCATTTAAAAATAATTAAAATTCTACGGTACAAAAGAGAATTAGAGGTTGAGGGCAATTCTTAAAAAAAACTGAAATGCATTAAAAGATTCTTTTAAATGGCCAAATTATTAATAATTACGTATGCAATAGGTTTCAACCCTGGCTGCACTTAGAATCAATTGCAAGCTTTTTTAAACATACCCAACCCAAACCAAGATAATCTGATTTTAAAAAAAAAATAGCTCCTTAGATCATTTTAATGTGCAGCCAAAGGTGAGAACTACAGATGTCCAAGTACAGAAAGTGGGTGGGGGTTTTTTCCCTCATTTTTCAGTGTTTTTCAATTTTTCTGAAGAACATAGAATGTTCGGATATTGAAAACAAAACCCCACTGCTTCTAAACAAAGCTGGTATAGAAAAGGAGTAAACGTAGAGGCTTGCCTTTCAGCATCCTTAGAAACTAATTATCTGGAGATGTTTTGGCTCTCACAAAAGGTAAGACTTAGGAATGGTTTTATGAAAATGGAAGGGCTGGTGGTGAAGGACTCTGGAGAGCCTTCCGGATACTCCCAAACTATCTCATCAGCTCCCTCCTCTGTCCATCGAGGTCTGAAGAATACCTTCCATCATTGTAACTACCAGGACCTTGTACTGTAATTACGTTTACATGTTTGTTTATCCACAAGACCCTACTATTTCCCCCACAAAATTAACTTTGTCCTTGACAACTAATCTGCACGGTGAAAACTCTTGGCGAGGAAACAAGGAGAGTCCTAACATGAAAAATGCACTGTGGGGATCAGAAGTCCAGGTGAGGAGCCCTAGCCTAAGACACACTTGTCAAATGGCTGTGGCTCCATTGCGCAGGCCCCAGGTCCTCTGCACAAGCATCTCCATTATTATTTTATTCATGCCACTCCTGATGAACAAAAATCTCAGAGCTTTCCTTTTCCAAACTTTGGTTTCTGGGTCTTGTATTTAAAAATTAAATGAATTTTTTTTTCATATATAAAATTGTGCTAGGGAGTGTAGTATTTTTTTTTTCTTTCTTTTTTTTTTAAAAAAATTCATCTTATTGATTTTTTACAGAGAGGAAGGGAGAGGGATAGGTCAGAAACATTGATGAGACATCGATCAGCCACCTCCTGAACGTCCCCTACTGGAGATGTGCCACAACCAACGTATATGCTCTTGACCAGAATTGAACCTGGGACCTTTCAGTCCGCAGGCCGACGCTCTATCCACTGAGCCAAACCGGTTTTGGCAGGACTGTAGTATTTTGACTACACTTCACATGGCATGGGGTGGCGAAGAGATTTGAAGCTCGGAGAATATGGGGCATCTAATTGGCCCCAGGCATCAAGTTCATCTTGGGCATCTTACCACCACCCTTTCTAACCCAGACTTCCTTATTGCTCCTCTTCACCTGTTTGCCTGATACCTAGTTGTCTATGATAGTCCTTTACCCATAGTGCCTGAGCAATGTCCCCAAATCCCTTTCCCTGCTTTGTTCCAAAGCTCTCATTCATTCAGTTACATGGGTTGGTCCCTTCTGTCCACAGAAAGCATTCACCTAACTTTTCTCAATCACTTCGCACTCTGCGTCTTATGTTATGTCCATGCTTTAGAACCCAGGCTGTACCACCTTCTCACGGTGGCTCTGAACAAGTCCCTTCACCTCTCCCAGGAAGTAAGAGCTGGTGATATAATTAGGTGCCGCCAGTCCCCTGGAAGTGGCCCCCATGCCCGGAACAGACACAAGTGAACGCAGAGGCTCCGCTGCTGTCATTTACAAAACAAGGACACATTTTAATGTTCTATAGAAAAACCACAGTTACGGATCAAATGGAATTCCAAGGTTCCAAAATGAAACCACCTGTATGTACGCTGAAGAAATCACACTAACCCAGTGGTTCTCAACCTTCCTAATGCTGCGACCCTTTAAGACAGCTCCTCCTGTGGTGGGGACCCCCAACCATAACATTATTTCCGTTGCTACTTCATATCTGTCATTTTGCTACTGTGATGAACTGTCATGTAAATATCTGATATGCAGGATGTATTCTCATTGTTACAAATGGAACATAATTAAAGCATAGTGATTAATCACAAAAACAATATGTAATTATATATTGTGAAATATTTATTTCTAATTACAAACAAATGAAATTTTGTCTTGAATCGTGGTGTAGCATGGGCAACAGTCTTCATATGACAACAGTAGACTACATGGCTACATTTTGCTACACCAAGGAGCGGTGTGTTGGTTCCTAAGACCATGGGAAATAGGTGTTTTCCAATAGTCTTAGGCGACCCCTGTGACAGGGTCGTTCGACCCCCAAAGGGGTCGCGACCCACAGGTTGAGAACCGCTGCACTAACCAAAAAAGGGCACCGTTATCCCTGACATGGAGATGGGCCTGGCAACCCTGGGCTGCTCCCGTCAATCTTCACAGCATCCTCGCCAACCGCCTGCATCCTCCCGCAGGCCCGACAGCCGGATGCAAATGCCATCTGGAACCTCTGGGTCTGGGAACAGTCGCCTCTGCAGGACGTCCACGAGCGAGTTCCCTGAGAAGTCAGCGCTCCCTGAGGTCCGGTGGGACGAGTGCCGAGTCGGCTGAGCCACATCTCCTTTTCTACGGATGGGGAAACCGAGGTCCAAACACAGTCCATGTGACACAGGAAGTCAGAACATCATTACAGTGAAAACCCACGCCCAGTCCACAGCTTGTCCCTGTGGAGACACTGGCCCGCCTTCAGATTTTCCTCTTAGCGGGTGGGGACCCGAGTGGCACCCTGAAGAATGTATTTTGGAGGAAGCACACAGCACAGAGGGCGTTGCAGAGGGAAAGGAGAGTGAACGAGGACATCAAGTATCTGAAAGTGTTCAGTCAGCATTCGTTACATCACAAGTCCGATTTGGTCTCAGGGGATGGCTGTGGGGACAGCAGATCATCTGGAACAGCCACGACCAGGACAAACAGGGAGTACACAGGCAGTGTCGGTCGGGCCTGGCCGAGGACTTGGGATACGCTCCCAAGAAAATCTGGCGTATATTCTGTAGGTAGTGATGAGGCAAAGGATGAACAATGGGTGGCTTCTAGGGGAGATTGGGGGGAAACAGCTTAACTTCCAACTGATTAAAGTGGCCATGGAGCTTGGCTCAATGGCTGAGCATCGACCTATGAACCAGAAGGTCAGGTTCGATTCCAGGTTGGGGCACATGGCCGGGTTGCGTGCTCAACCCCCAATAGGGGACATGCAGGAGGGAGCCGATCAATGATTCTCTCTCATCATTGATGTTTCTATTTCTCTCTCCCTCTCCCTTCCTCTCTGAAATCCATAAAATATGTATATATTTTTTTAAAAAGTGGCCATGGGACACATAGGTGGGGATGACTAGCATGTGGCTAGCTAGGCATAGAGGTAATGAGGCGAGGTCTGAGGAATGGATAAAATAACGAAAAGACGGATCGGCCATTTGCTCAACATTTCTCACGAGGCTTCTCTCTGTTTTAAGGCACAGGTGGAAGCTGGAATACGGTTACGAATAAGACACATGGCCTCTGCCTCTTGGAGCTTATAACTGAACGGAGAGAGAGACTAACAGCCACGACACAGTCGTGTAAGTACAGTAGTGTTCAATGCTACAGAAGAAAAGCAGAGGGTCTCTGAGCACCGAAAAAGAGCTGGCCTAGCGTGAGGGGCTGCAGAGAGCATCCCTATGCAAGGATGCTTGAACTAAACTGGGAAGGACAGACGGGACTTATCGATGGGGTGGAACAGAGTCTGCCAGGCAGAAACCAGCAGTTCAAAGGTACCGAGGCAATGAGGAGGAGGCTGGAGAATGGGTGGGGGTGAAAACATGAAGGCTTCAAAGACACAAAGGACAAGCAGATATACCCCGGGTCAGACTCGAGGATGGCTTAAGAAGTCAAAGAGGAGATCAGGCCGAAACCGGTTTGGCTCAGTGGATAGAGCGTCGGCCTGTGGACTGAAAGGTCCCAGGTTCGATTCCCGTCAAGGGCATGTGTCTTGGTTGCAGGCACATCCCCAGTAGGGGGCGTGCAGGAGGCGGCTGATCGATGTTCAACTCTCAATCCCTCTCCCGGCCTCACTGTAAAAAAATCAATAAAATATATATTTTTAAAAATTATTAAAAAAATTTTAAAAAATTTAAAAAAGGAGATCAGACTGGCTGCAGACAACAATATGGGACAACAGGTGAACCACAGAAAGGCAGTTCCTGAATACTAAACCGAGAAGATGAGGCTTACCACCCATGGCACCAGATTGACGGTGGAGAGGATGGGGGTGATCAGCAAGACAAGTACATGATGAAACAGCACACACATGGGGCTGGACTTCCATGTTTTCATAACAGTTCAGGAAATAAGAAATTGAGTTAAAAAAAAAAAAGTCTAGTTATTTACAAACTCCCAATACTCGGAGTTAAATCTTAGAAAAACAACATATGTGTAACAAAACAAATTAGAGAAATACAACCAGTGACAAAAATAATACAAAATGATACTCATTTGTCCTATGCTACAAAGCCTCACAGTTCTCGACAAAGTCTATTATAAAGAAGTCCTTATTTTTTAAACCATCCTGACATCAAAAGTACACAAATCTAGTTAGAGTGGATTCCATGACGAGCGACACTTTGATCGGTTCCTCGCGCAGAAAAAATTCCGTGTGCACCACCTTGTTGTTCACCTGTGAGAGAAAAGCACAAACTGGTCATGAGCCGGCCCAGCCCCGAGCAGAGAGTCGTTCGGGAAACCCCACAGGAGGAGGTGGCAGAATGCTGACCCGCCAACATCACCGCAGGGAGATGTCCCAACAGGTGCTCGGTGCTGGGAGATGGAAAAGGCGCTGGATCGAGGAGCCCACAGACTTGGGGTCACCCTCCAACTTGCCCCTGCGTCACATCAGGCCAGGCAGGGACCCTTTCAGAGCCTTGGTCCTCGTGGTGAAATGAAAGCGGGCGAGTGCGTTATGTCCAACGCATCCACCAGCTGTACAATTCCAGGGGTGGCTGTCAGCACATCTGTCGCCTGCAATGGCCGCCTCGTCCACATTCCTAGACTTTGTCACTAGGGTCTAGTCGGCGAGAGTTTACACAGGAACCATAGTTTGGAGAATGGCCAATTACAGTGATTTAGCCTCAGGTTTGTATAGTCATTTTCTTCCTTTTTCTTTTCATTTACTTTTTTTCTTTTTAATATATTTTATTGATTTTTTACAGAGAGGAAGGGAGGACAGAGAGTCAGAAACATCAATGAGAGAGAGACATCTATCAGCCGCCTCCTACACGCCCCCTACTGGGGATGTGCCCGCAACCAAGATACATGTCCCTGACCAGAATCGAACCTGGGACCTTTTAGTCTGCAGGCCGACGCTCTATCCACTGAGCAAAACCGGTTTCGGCATCCTTTCATTTACTTTAATTACTTAGTTTATTTTGTTAATCCTCACCCCAGGATATTTTTTCCATTGATTTTTTTTAAAAGAGAGAATGAAAAGGAGAGAGGGAGGGGAGAGAGAGAGAAATATTGATGTGAGACACATTGATGGGTTGCCTCCCAACCGTGCCCCCACTTGGACCGGGGATCAAACCTGCTGACACCAAAGAGCTGACCTTAGTGTGAGGGGCCGCAGAAAGCACCCCTGTGCAAGTGAGTTTCTTCTTAATGTGGCATTTTGATATGAAAAGAGAGCTAATCAGGAAAGGCTGTACATGAGCACAGTAACAGCAACACTAACAATGGTTCCATGGCTAAAGTCTGTCTTGTCATAACCTTCTCATCGAGTGTGTTCGCTGTCGAGTGCATGAAGCACAAAGACCCTTGGGATTTACTTACTTTGGTGAAAAAGTCGGCGATGTGCCACTTATTGCCATGCTGTTGAAAGATTTCCGTCATTGCTTCAATCATCACGGAGCCAGTGCGGGGGTGCCGTAAAGCAACGTGATCTACAAATTAAAACACAAACATTTCGTCCGTTTTCCTCTTCCACTTGTGCTAACTGTTCTCGTGGCCAGAGTGAAAGCCTAAGAAACGGCTTTGAACTGAAAAGGACAGAAACACTCTTGCATCAGCAGAAGTGCGCCCGGGGCCGTAACAGACATGGCCATAACAGCTGGCCCATGTGATGCACAGCACAAAACTTCTCAATAGGGCATTCTTTTAGTCAAGGTTTTCAAATGTACACAAAGGCAGAAAACAAAGTTTAACAATCCCCCTTCAGATTCATCCTTCAGATTCATTGTATTCCATCATTTTGCCATTTGCTTCATTTTATCCCTCTTCTATTTTTTTAAATATTTTTTATTGATTTTTTTACAGAGAGGAAGGGAGAGGGATAGAGAGGTAGAAACATCGATGAGAGAGAAACATCCATCAGCTGCCTCCTGCAACCCCCTATTGGGGATGTGCCCACAACCAAGGTACATGCCCTTGATGGAATTGAACCTGGGACCTTTCAGTCCACAGGCCGACACTCTATCCACTGAGCCACACCAGTTTCAGCCCTGTTCTATTTTTTAAAAAAATATTTTTATTGATTTTAGTGAGGAAAGGAGATGGAGAAAAAGAGAGAAATATCAATGATGAGAGAATCATTGATGGGCTGTCTCCTGCACGCCACCTACTGGGGATCAAGCCCAAAACCCAGGCATGTCCCCTGACTGGGAATCGAACTCTGACCTTGAGATTCATAGATTGATGCTCAACCACTGAGCCACACTGATTGGGCTGAAGCTCATTTCTTTTTAACGCCGAGTAGTATTCAAAGTATGATATACCACAATTTGTTTATCCATTCACCTGTTGATGGTCATTTGGGTTATTTAGAGTTTTTGACTACTTCAAATAACTACTATTTGTACACTATGAACATTTGTGTACAAATGACTATGAGGACATATGCTTTCATCTCTCTTGGGTAAATAACCAAGAAGTAAAATCTTACATCTAACTTTAGAGGGGACATTCTTAATGTCTCACCATTCAGTATGTTTCATTTTACAATACTGTCCTTACATCCTCAGCTTCCATTTTTTCACTAATATTTTATTTTGAACTGAATATATATATATACATGTGTGTGTATTTACATGCTATCTTAATCCTTTTTGAAGTTTAAGATAAAAACAGCTAAATAAATGTCCTTGACCATTTACTTCTATCTTCTCTACATTTCCCTGTCAAGTCCACCCCTTCAGATTTTTAAAAAATTTTAACTTATTAGTAACAATATTAGTAATAATAATGATGTTATTAGCATAATACATTAGTAATCATATTAGCTAATTTTTTGGTATTTATTATGCTAATTATGATAAGCACAGCACCTACATTACATAATTTAATTTAAATAACATCTTAACAACATAGGAAATTTTATCATTCTCATTTTACATGAAGAAACTCGATCTGCCAAAACCGGTTTGGCTCAGTGGATAGAGTGTCAGCCTGCAGATTGAAGGGTCCCAGGTTCGATTCTGGTCAAGGGCACGTACCTTGGTTGTGGGCACATCCCCAGTAGGGGGTGTGCAAGAGGCAGCTGATCGATGTTTCTCTCTCATCGATGTTTCTAACTCTCTATCTCTCTCCCTTCCTCTCTGTAAAAAATCAATAAAATATATTTAAAAAAAAAAAAAAAAGAAACTTGATCCTAACCCTAGCTCATTTGGCTCAGTGGATAGAGCATCAGCCTGAGGACTGAAGCATTCTGGATTCGATTCCAGTCAAAGGCACATGCCTGGGTTGCAGGCTCTGTCCCCAGTGGGGGGTGTGCAGGAGGCAATGATTCTCTCTCATCATTGATGTTTCTATTTCTCTACCCTTTTCCCTTCCTCTCTGAAATCAATAAAAAAAACAAAACAAAACAACAAAAAAACACCTCACCCTAGCCAATTTGGCTTAGTGAATAGAGCGTCAGCCTGGGGACTGAAGGGTTCTGGGTTCGATTCTGGTCAAGGGCATGGACCTCAGTTGCAGGTTCCTCCCTGGCCTGGGCCCTGGTCAGGGCTCACGCGGGAGGCAACCAATCAATGTGTTTCTCTCACACTGACATTTCTCTGTCTTTCCCTCTCTTTTCCACTCTCTCTACAATCAATGGAAAAATATCCTCCAGTGAGGATTAAACATACACACACACACAAGCTGACATAAAAAATATCGCAGGGCCCAAAAGATAGCCAGTGACAGTTAGCTTTTGAGCCAACAACTGTTTTCACATGACAGCCAATGAAAGACCTTATTTACCTTGTGGTTACTCAGAGGTTGATGTCTTCCTGGAAGAAATGAATGGTAAGATGCCAACCTACCATTTCTGAAAGTAGGAACCATTCCTGAAGGCAGATGGCGGGGGTCATGGGCATGTCCCAGCCATCTAGCCGTGCTGCCTTACCTGCCTGGGTAGGATAGATGATGAAATAATCACTGAACGTGGGCAGCCTCTTCCTCTCCGATATGTCATCCAACTCCATAGGTTCATCATCGGTTTCAACTCCACTATCTCTTCTCTCTGTTGAGGAATGAAGAGACGAACTACAATGATACATCACTGACACCAACGACCCTTCATAAACGTCACCATGCCCCGCTGGTGTGGCTCAGTGGTTGAGCATCGACCCATGCACCCAGAGGTCGCTGGTTCGATTCCTGGTCAGGGCACATGCCAGGGTGGTGGGCTCATTCCCCAGTAGGGAGCATGGAGGAGGCAGCCCACCCAGTCAGGGGCGTGTAGGAAGCAGCCTATCGATGTTTCTCTCTCTTGCCGAAACCGGTGTCGCTCAGTGGATAGAGCATCAGCCTGCAGACTGAAAGGTCCCAGGTTCGATTCCGGTCAAAAGCATGTACCTTGGTTGTGGGCACATCCCCACTACGGGGTGTGCAGGAGGCGGCTGATGATGTTTCTCTCTCATCGATGTTTCTAACACACTATTGCTCTCCCTTCCTCTCTGTAAAAAAATCAATAAAAAATATTTTTAAAAAATGTTTCTCTCTCATCAATGTTTCTATTTCTTTCTCCCTTTAAAAATCAATTAAAAACATATTTAAAATAAAATCAACGTCATCACAACTCGTCTCTTCCTAAGAAGAGAGAAATAAGCTAAGTCGGATGTTAGTCCCTCACGCCACCTGGAATCACCTGGAAGGGGGGACCATCTCTTGGAAATTGTACACGTAACCTCTCCCGGAATTTGAGGCTCCCAGACCTACCTCGTGAAGCCAGGGACTTGGACCGTTTGCTCAGCCCAAGTTAGCTGTTCTATCCCAGGTAAGTTTTCCATCCATCCCTTCCTCCAGCTCAAAGGCACTCGTATAACTATACGACTGAAGGTCCATCAGCTAAGGGTCCTCTAATTTAAAATATATTATTTGCTCGTGTATTTTTTTAAACCTATTCTTCTTTACTCTGTCATCAGTATGCGAATTCCCCACAAACGTGATGATCCCAAAGACGTTTCCACTTACCTCCTCTGCAGGCCTGGATTATAAAGATCTTTGGTTTCTCCTGAAGTGCTGGGCAATTTTTATTATTAAACATTTCGAAAATCTCTTCCAGGCTGACTCTTTCATCATCTTTTACTTTAATATAGCCTTTTTCTCCATGGGACATAAGAGTGACAAGGCAACAGCTAATTTCATCTTTAATTTCATTTAATCCATTACGAAATGATGTTAGTTTTTCAAGTAACTCCTGTGAAATAGAAATAATATATTAAAACTAGAGGCCCAGTGCATGAATTTCATGCACAGGTAGGGTCCCTAGCGGTCGCCGGCCAGGGCCTTCCTTTGTCCCGCATCACCTCCTGGTGGTCAGTGCACGTCATAGCAAGTGACTGAACTCCCAGTTAGTCAAATTCTCGAGGGGGACACACACACTAGAGGCCCAGTGCACAAAATTTGTGCACTGAAAGGGGGGGTGTCCCTCAACACAGATTGCACTCTTTCCAATCTGGGACCCCTTGGGAGATAACTGACTGCCATGGGATTGGACCTAAACCAGCAGTCGGACATCCCTGCCAGCCTGATCACTCCCTAAATCCTCCCCTGCCAGCCTGATTGACGCCTAACTGCTCCCCTGACAGCCCCCAACTGCCCTCCCCTGTTGGCCTGGTCCCCTCCAACTGCCTGGGAATTCCCTGCCAGCCTGGTCACCCCTAACTGCCTTCGCCTGCCAGCTTGATCATCCCCAACTGCCCTCCCCTGCTGGCCTGATCACCCACAATTACCCTCCCCTGTCAGCCATCTTGTAGTGGCCATCTTTGACCACATGTGGGCAGCCATCTTGTGTGAAGGCATGAGCGTCAACCTGTATATTACCTCTTTGTTAGCCAATCTAATGAAAGGGCAATATGCAAATTAATCGTCACTCCATCACAAAGATGGCAGAGCCTATAACCACAAGATGGCGGCACCCAGTCCTCTCAGCCCCACTGGAGTCCCCAGTCCCTGAGAGGTTGTGGGGGGGGGAGGTGGCCACAGAGAGCGGGCAGCGTGAGTGGTCTGGCAGAATGCTTGCTTTGTTGCCATGGCAATGAGGCAAGTGTTCCGCACCCGGCCACAGAAAGCCTCTGGGCAGTGGGCACGGAGCAGCCAGGCCCCTCGGAGAGCTACAGGCACATGGGTTCGTGCACAGGGCTGCTGGTACAGGATCAGACCTGAAAGTGGGAGGAAATCAGAAACACCAGAGGTGGCCCCTTTGCTAAGGAGGTGATCCAATGCAATGGTAAGTATGACAATACCTACGTCTCTAACAGAGTTAGTAGGAGGTAAGTATTCGTTTCTTGACTTGTCACTCCCTTCTGGTTGCTCTCAGAGTTCATCTGATTTCTTCTTGTGCTACTTGTTCTAGTTTGACAAAATTAGGGCATTTCTGATTATCTACCACAAAAGACAACAGAATTATAGCCCTTCAAAGGGCTGGTGTTTTTAGTTCTTATTATTAACTTATTTTAACATATAAAAAGTATTTTATAAAAATTAATATTCTTAATAAGATAGAAACGGAAGGGAATGGAAGAGTCCAGCCATTAACAGACACCTGCCAGAGTCTACCAGGCAGGTGTCATCAAAGTCCACCCACAGAGGGCAGCCATCTCTACTCCCACGCACGTCCTAATAAAGACCCTACCCATCTCAATGGAGTAAAGAAAAAATTACTGAAGTTCAAATATTGGAAACCAACAGCCAAAACTCATTATATGTAAATAACCTGACTATCTAGAAATATAAGATAAATCAACTAAAAACCTATGAGAATTGGAGATCATTGAGTTGACCAGATATAAGACACAGAATCTACATCCCCCCAATTATCCAGCAATAATCATTTAAGCCACATAATGGAAAAGGGGATCCCATCCATGGCTACGACAAAACTAAAATATCTAGAGAAAACAAACAAACAAACCAGCAAGCATTACCTAAGTGAAGAAAACCAAAAATATATATATATATTTGGTGAAGAGGCAGCATAAACAAACCATGACATGCTGATGCTTCTGGCTGAGATGACTCAATACTGTTAATTTGCTAATTCACTCCAAATTAATCTCAATTCAGTGTCATGCCAACAAAATCCCAAAGGATTTCTGTAGAAGCTAACCAGATGGTTCTCAAGGCCATAGGTCATTCTCAAGAATACTAAGAATGCTCAGAAGAAAAAGGAATGAGTGGGGGATAGGTCTTATCAGAACTCAAAACGTACTATAAAATCATAGTGAAAAAAAGAGTGATATATAACTATAAATAACTATATAAATGGAATATTTTAAATATATTTTATTGATTTTCCACAGAGAGGAAGGGAGAGAGATAGAGAGCTAGAAACATCGATGAGAGAGAAACATCGATCAGCTGCCTCCTGCACGCCTCCTACTGGGAATATACCCACAACCAAGGTACATGCCCTTGACCAGAATCGAACCTTCGACCTTTCAGTCCACAGAGCCAAACCGGTTTCGGATGAATGGAATATTTTAAAATCCAGAAATCAATTCAAGTGCTATCTGTAGGAATTTAGTTCATGATAAAGATATAACTTCAAATATGCGAGAGAAGAATGTATCATTCAATTAATATTCAGAGGACTGAATATCCATAAAATTAGACCTCCTATACCACACTGTTATAAAACTAAAATTACAGGGAAAAGGTAAAACTTAATTTTTAAAAAGTCATAGAAAAACAATTTAAACTTTTTTAAATTGGGAAGGCAGTGGGTTTCATCAAGACACAAGAAAAAAAGGGTCTACAAACAGAAAACTGACCAGTTTACTCACAAAATCTAGAAGACTTCCCTACGACTTAAGACAACAAAAAGTCAAAATTAGCCAAAACGCAAGCAACGGTTGGAGAAAAATATTCACACTATACTTTGTAAATGAGTGTCCAGGAATATAACTGTAGAATAAGAAAAAGAAAATCCAGCCCTAGCCAGTTTTGCTCAGTGGACACAGCATCAACCTGCCGACTGAAGGGTCCCAGGTTCGATACTGGCCAAGGGCACTGGCCTGGGTTGCGGGCTCGATCCCCAGTAGGGGGAATACAGGAGGCAGCCTGATCAATGATTCTCCCTCATCATTGATGTTTCTAGCTCTCTATCTTTTTCCCTTCCTCTCTGAAATCAATAAAAATGTTAATAAAAAAAAAAGAAAAAGAAATTCCAGTAGGAAAAAAAGATACAGATATTTTACAGAAGGAAATAAAAATGGCCAAAAGATGTTCAACCAAACTAACGACCTAGAAAATGAAACTTAAAACAGTGAAATATCTTTGCCAGAAGATTATGAAATATTTATAAATGAACGTTGACAGGATATAGAGAAACGGGGTACTTCCAGATCTTTAAGAACATTCGCAATATCTGTCATCCGAACAGAAGGGACTTGGTGAAAAATCATGTAACTCGGAAGAGACTCGGGTACGATCGTTGAGGAAAATGAAGGACTCTGTTTTTAGCTTCGGAATAATAAAATCAAAACTGAGCACTTAACTGTAAGCCAGCTACTATTCTGAGAACTTCTGCCTATACTAGTACAAGCTTATCTCAGTCTCACAAGCACCTTACAAGATAATTTACTATCATCACGCCCACTGTGGAGATAAGAAAGTAGTCAATTAGCCCTAGGGGGTTTGGCTCAGTGGATAGGGTATCAGTCTGTGGACTGAAGAGTCCTGGAGTTTGAGTCCGGTCAAGGGCACTACCTCGGTTGCAGGCTTGATCCTGGTCTTCCACCAGGGCCTGTTCTCGAGGCCCATTCAGGAGGCAACCAAGGGATATGTCTCACATAGATGTTTCTCTCTCCATCGCTCCCCCTCCCTTCTACTCTCTCTAAAAATCAATGGAGCCGAAACCAGTTTGGCTCAGTGGATAGAGCGTTGGCCTGTGGACTGAAGGGTCCCAGGTTGGATTCCAGTCAAGGGCATGTATCTTGATTGTGGGCACATCCCCAGTGGGGGTGGGGGGTGCAGGGTGCAGGAGGCAGCTGATTAATGTTTGTAACTCTCTATCCCTCTCCCTTCCTCTCTGTAAAAAAATCAATAAAATATATTTTTAAAAAAATTTTAAAAAAAGAAACGTCTCCACACGGTGCCAAATGTCCTCTGGGGGTCAAAGCCGCCTTCAGCGGAGAATCAGAGTTAAAGTAACACCGTCAGTGAGAGACGCCCGCATCCGCCCTGCACACGCAGCCCCTCTGCTCTGCTCTTCCCTGATGTCACCAACTGTGACTCCTGGGACCCTGAAGGGCTTTCCTCTGTCCTTGTCCCCCAAGAATCGCAGCTCCAGGCCACTACCGAGCTAGGGCCAGAGACCAAAACGGAGTTCCCATCCACCCCCCCTGCTCATCCATCTTACTTCTTCCGCGTCATCTACTTAAGCCACAATGCAGTGCTGCCTGGGGTCTCCGTGACCCACGTCTCACCTGGTTCCAGGTAAAGTCCACAAAGACTCTGCCAAGCCCAGGGCCGCCAATGCTGCCGAAATCCCTCCGACCTGGCCTCCTGCCGATCCCTCAAAGCTATCTCCCTGGTCTTCCCTTCTCCCGGATGACCTGGACCTTGCCCACTCTGGACACACAGCCCATCTCTGGGCCTCCTTGTCCATGTCGCCTAGGACAGTGGTCGGCAAACTGCAGCTCGCGAGCCACATGCGGCTCTCTGGCCCCTTGAGTGTGTGGCTCTTCCACAAAATACCACGGCCTGCCGAGACCGGTTTGGCTCATTGGATAGAGCGTTGGCCTGTGGACTGAAAGGTCCCAGATTCGATACCTTGGTTGCGGGCACATCCCCAGTAGGGGGCGTGCAGGAGGCAGCTGATAGATGTCTCTCTCTCATCGATGTTTCTATCCCTCTCCCTTCCTCTCTGTAAAAAAATCAAAGAAATATATTAAAAAAAAAAAATAACCCCGGCCTGGGCGAGTCTATTTTGAAGAAGTGGCGTAGAAGAGGTTTAAGTTTGTTTTTGTTTGGTTTTGAAATATATTTTATTGATGTTTTACATAGAGGAAGGGAGAAGGATAGAGAGTTAGAAACAGCGATGAGAGAGAAACATCGATCAGCTGCCTCCTGCACACCCCCCACGGGGGATGTGCCCGCCACCAAGGTACATGCCCTTGACCGGAATTGAACCTGGGACCATTTAGTCTGCAGGCCAATGCTCTATCCACTGAGCCAAACCGGTTTCGGCTAGAAGAGGTTTAAGTGTAAAAAATGTGGCTCTCAAAAGAAATTTCAATCGTGGTACTGTTGGTATTTGGCTCTGGTGATGAATGAGTTTGCTGACCACTGGCCTTGGACATCTTGATAATTCCCTTTCCCTCTTCAGCTGCACAGCCCCAGCTAATATTGAAACCCAAGAGGTCCTGCTTGACGGGAAGGGGACCTGGGGTGTTATACACTTCAGATTATTAAAGCACCAACAATTTCATCAGGATATGCAGGTCACTGCTCAGCAGGTCTTGGTTCTTGCCAAGGTACTAAACCCCCACTTTTTTTTAATATATTTTTTTATTGATTTCAGAGAGGAAGGGAGAGGGAGAGAAACATCAATGATGAGGGAAAATCATTGACCGGCTGCCTCTTGCACGCCCCCACTGGGGATGGAGCCTGAAACCCCAGGCATGTGCCCTGCCTGGCAATCAAACTGTGACCTCCTGGTTCATAGGTCCCTGCTCAACCACTGAGCCACGCCAGTCGGGCCCAGCTATTTATCTTAAAAAAAAAGGAGGAAGGGTATAAAATCCAAGCCACAATTTCTCCTTTCTGTTGTCCATTGGTTACCTTTTTGTCAGGGTCAATGCAGGACGTGTATTCAAACTGGCACTGGCCCAGCCACTGCTTCATCAGCACCACATCCCGCTCGGCGCCCGGCCTGTTCTTCTTCACGCACATGAGGAAAGCGTTCCGCCTGCCTCTCAGGTCGTAACAGTCCTGTTTTCCAGCAAAGCCGAGAAACCGTATTTAGACCAACCCACACTCCGAAAGCCAACACCCCACGGCAGGCTGGCCCCTCATCAGTGAGGGCTGGGACTGTGCAAGTCCGTGGAAAACTCCGGTGAAACTAAGAGTGAAACCCAAGACAGTCTTGCTTGACAGGAAGGGGACCTGGGGTGTCATACACTTCAGATTATTAAAGCACCACAAACAAACAAACAAACAAATATATATATATATATATATTTTATTATTGATTTTTTACAGGGAGGAAGGGAGAGGGATAGAGAGTTAGAAACATCATTGAGAGAGAGACATCCATCAGCGGCCTCTTGCATGCTACTGGGGATGTGCCTGCAACCAGGATACATGCCCTTGACCAGAATCGAACCCGGGACCCCTCAGTCCGCAGGCCAACGCTCTATCCACTGAGCCAAACCGGTTTCGGCGAGGCTTCCCGGTTCAGATCAGTGACGGCCTCTCTTACCAGTTCTGGGGGGAGGCGTGACTTCATTTATAATTTGTTCCATTACCTTTCTCAGACCTGGACTAGTAGGCCAAGCTGAGAAAATCCCTGTATGCCACCAGAGCCACCAGGAAGCAGGACAGACAGAGGAAAGTGGTAAATGGCCACACAGGGTTGCAGTCATTAAAATCCAGAATGTGGGACATTTTCCAAGACAAACAACCTGGTTTCTTTAACATACAGGCAACTAGAAAAATGTTAAAGAAGGAAGACGCTTTTTGTGTTGGTGTTTGTTTTTTAAATCCTCCCCCGAGGATATTTTTCCATTGATTTTTAATTGGTTGCCTCCTGCACTCTGCACAGGCCCTGACTAGGGCCCAGGCAGGAAGGAGCCTGCAACCAAAGTACTCAGTACCCTTTACCAGAATCGAACCCGGGACCCTTTATCCGGGTTCAACGCTCTGTCCACTGAGCTAAACCGGCCAGGGCAGGAAGAAGTCTTCAGAGACAAACCAGTCAAATGTAGTTGCACAGACCAGAGTTCTGATTCCAACAAACCAACTTTAAAAGACATAGGAGCCGAAACTGGGGTGGCTCAGTGGATAGAGGGTCAGCCTGTGGACTGAAAGGTCCCAGGTTCGATTCCGGTCAAGGGCATGTATCTTGGTTGCAGGCACATCTCCAGTGGGGAGCGTGCAGGAGGCAGATGATCGATGTCTCTCATCAATGTTTCTGACTCTATCCCTCTCCCTTCCTCTCTGTCAAAAAAAATCAATAAAATATATTTAAAAAAAAAAGACATAGGAATCATCAAGGATATCTGAATGCTTTGTTTTAGGTAGGAATAGGGAATTACGGTTCTGTTTTAAAGAAAAGCTTTCTCAGAGATACATACTAAAATAAAGCATATGTGGATGACAGTGATAAGATAACTGGATTTGCTTTAAAATAACAGGGAGGGGGAACAGATAAAACAGGACTGGCCATTATGTTGCTAATTGCTGAAGCAGGATAAGTATGCCTGCCTGAGGTATGGAGGAGCCATCTTTCCAATCTCTTTACTTTACCAGACGTTTAAAATATCCATAATCAAACTTAAACATTAAAAAATAAATAAAACTAAGCTGAAACCGGTTTGCCTCAGTGGATAGAGCGTTGGCCTTCGGACTAAAAGGCCCTGGGTTCAATTCCGGTCAAGGGCATGTATCCTGGTTGCGGGCACATCCCCAGTAGGGGGTATGCAGGAGCGGCTGATGGATGTCTCTCTCTCATTGATGTTTCTAACTCTATCCCTCTCCCTTCCTCTCTGTAAAAAAATCAATAAAATATATTTTTTTAAAAAAGATTAAAAAAAAAAGCCTAAGGCCCTGCAAACAGTGTTTTCTCTCCAGGGGTCACTTTCTTTGACTCATAAAACAGAGAGTAGCTGTGGTTTCCACGGGCTGGAGAGTTCTCACCGGAAGCAGGGAGATCTGACCACTGGAGATAAGCAGGCAGGTGGTGAGTCATCTCTAACCCGGCAGGAGCCGCAGCCACAGTGTTCAAGCGGAGGCCCAACGCCAGCTTTACTGACCAGCGGGCAGCGTGGGAATGAGGGGGGCGATACTTACCAAGTCGCCGTCCACACAGTCGTAGTTTCTCTTCAGAGTTTTTCTTGGGATCACTGAATGGATTTTCACGGAGAGAGAACAGAAAAAGAGATTATTATTATTATTATTATTTTCTTTTGAATCAAGCTCTTCCCAAGTATTCCAATGGCCTCTTACATTGTTGGGTCCAGCAGGCTCCCATCACATTTTATTTCTTTATTTTTTTAAATATATTTTATTGATTTTTTTTTACAGAGAGGAAGGGAGAGAGAGATAGTTAGAAACATCAACGAGAGAGAGAGATGCATCATCAGCTGCCTCCTGCACACCCCTCACTGGGGATGTGCCCGCAACCAAGGTCCATGCCCTTGCCCGGATTA
>JAAGEH010000143.1:2707862-2718541 GCA_011751065.1 Lasiurus cinereus
CCCCTGGGTCAGGACTTGAGGCCCATCTTGGCCATCATCTCCTCGTAGACTGTCCATGCCATGGCTGCCATCAGCGTCCTGCGGAGGATCCGGGGAACCCCGCCTTGGAAGAAGCCGGGCAGCCCGTAGTCCTAGGAGGGAGGGCAATGCAGGTCAACACTCTGTTAAGCAGCAATATAACTATATACAGGAGTGAGGTCTCGCCGAGACCGGTTTGGCTCAGTGGATAGAGTGTCGGCCTGCAGACTGAAAGGTCCCAGGTTCGATTCCGGTTGGGGGCATGTACCTTGGTTGCGGGCACATCTCCACTGTGGGGCGTGCAGGAGGCGGCTGATCGATGTCTCTCTCTCATCGATGTTTCTGACTTTCTATCTCTCTCCCTTCCTCTCTGTAAAAAATCAATAAAATAAAAAAAATAAAAAGAGTGAGGTCTCCTATACCTTATTTTTGAGTCTTAGTTTTTAGGCTTTTCTAAATACTGTCCAAACAATGACTAATGAGCTCAAGAAGACACTGAACTTTAAAAATAATTTTTTTGCACCCTGGAAAGAGGCTATTTTTCCAGAGGGTGGTCAGCCATCCTGCAGTAGGAGCGGAATTTGGAGATCGCATCCATTTGGATCCAAAAACTCAGGCTTCAACATTTGGTGTAGAAACAGTGTCACCTTGTGCTAAGCACCAGGGAGACCATTCTTAGCAAAGAGAGGGCCAAGAAATGGACTTGGCAGCCTTTCGTAGGACAAACGCTTTGGTGTGGTTCAATTCATGACTTGTCTAGTACTGTCCCTCACTCCAAAGGATTATTGCATTTCTTTTATTGGGCAAGGGTTCGAGTTCTTTTTTTTTTTTAATATTCTATTGATTTTTTAGAGAGGAAGGGAGAGGGAAAGAGAGTTAGAAACATCAATCAGCTGCCTCCTGCACGCCCCCTACTTGGGATGTCCCATAACCAAGGTACATGCCCTTAACCAGAGTCGAACCTGGGACCTTTCAGACTGCAGGCCAACGCTCTATGCACTGAGCCAAACCAATTAGGGCTAGGGTTCGAGTTCTTTAAGCTGAAAATTTCTTCCTGAAATTAATATCTATGCAATTACCATAAAGTAACATTGTAATAAATTTTTTTTATTGTTTTTGCTTACTTGCTAAACTTTCTTCCTAGGTCTGCTCCCTCCCAGGGGATTTATTTCTTGGCTGTACAGGTGTAGAGCTTGTGCAGTGCACAGAAGCATCAGGCCCCAGTGGCAGCTGAAAACCAGACCAAGGTCTGCTCGCCCAGCCCTGGGCCCTGGCTCCAGGCAGAAGGAAAAGGTGCCTTTTTGGCAACTTCTCTTCCTAGAGGGAGCTTTTGGGGGAAAGGGGGAATGAGAGGGAGGTAATTCACTGTATATTTTTGGTGGCTCTATATCAGAATTGAAGACAAAACACCTCTTTTTCACCCCCATAATCTGAAATGATTTCTTTATTCCTATTATTATCATTCCTGCCATTTTCTCATATACTGAAGATTATATTTCAGGTAGAGGCTAAGGGGTGAGGAAGCGGGGAAAATGGAAGATAGCTGTAATACTATCAACAATAAATATATATACGTGGGTATCTATCTATATGAATATATTTCAGACTAGGTGACTTTAGGGATAGTGAAGAAGAAAGCAGGCAGCCTAAACAGTGTGAAGATATGATCAGATTCATAAATCTCTGCTTTTATCTAGGGTGGAACTCGATGCATATGCTCAGCTTTCCTCTGCTGCATAGAAAAATTGAGAAGTACAGAAAAATCGAAAGATACAGGTGATAAGTTTACCGCAAACAAGAGTATCTGGTGGGTGATAACAGTACGTGTTTCCCAAGGGCCAACTCAGTGCCTTTAAATAGTACTTAAAGCATTTGCGTCTATGTACGGCCTATCTTTGGTAACCCCATTTGTATAAGAGCAAATTCGAGAAAAAAAATGTGCTCATGGTTTTTTTCTGACTGTATTTCCTCCTGGGTCCTGATTCAATGAGTTTGGGGTAGAAACCTACAATCTACATGCTTAACAAAAATCACAGGTTGTCCTAATTTAGGGACCTTGGAAAAACAAACAAACAAACAAACAAACAAACAAAACACTGACTGCAGGACAAACGTTGTGGCTCTCAATCTTGGCAACACATTGGAACCACTGGGGACCTTAAAATACGGACCTGGGTTTCACCCCCAGAAATTCTGCTGTACTCAGCTCAGGCTGTGGGGATTTTTAAAAGCTCCCCAGGTGCCAAAACCGGTTTGCCTCAGTAGATAGTCGGCCTGAGGACTAAAAAGGTCCCAGGTTCAATTCCAGTCAAGGGCATGTATCTTGGTTGCGGGCACATCCCCAGCAGGGGGCGTGCAGGAGGTAGCTGATCTGTTTCTCTCTCATCGATGTTTCCAACTCTCTATCCCTCTCCCTTCCTCTCTGTAAAAAAATCAATAAATATATTTTAAAAGCTCCCCAGGTGATTCTACTGTGTAAAGGATAAGTTACTGCTGCTCTAGAGAGAGCGTCTGAACCACAATAAGAACAAACATTGACTGTGCAGCCTTACTCTGAAGATGACTGTCACTGCCTGGCCAATCCACCGAAACTTCACTGGGGAGAGCTGCATGTGAGTTTTGATGACATCCGCAGGCTGAGTTACCAGTGAGGCCAGAACACCAGCCAAGATCCCACAGCTGAAATTCACCACGGGAATAAGGGCTGCATCCAGCTGGTCTGAAACAGGACAAAGGGAACATTCGGTTGTAAATAGATCTCATCCATCAGATAAACATCAATGCCAAGTTGCCCACTCATTTTCCCCCATAGCCAGAAGGGCCTGGATTCAAACAAAATTAAGAATAAAAAAAAAACTACCCTAACCGCTTTGGCTCAGTGGATAGAGTGTCAGCCTGGGGACTCAAGGGTCCCAGATTTGATTTTGGTCAAGGGCATGTACTTGGCTGTGGGCACATACCCAGTAGGGAGTGTGCAGGAAGCAGCTGATCGATGTTTCTCTCTCATCGATGTTTCTAACTCTCTATCCCTCTCCCTTCCTCTCTGTAAAAAAATCAATAAAATATATTTTTTTAAAAATTTAAAGGTATAATAAGTGTTGATGGAGTGAAAATTCACCTTTTTATAACCATCACAATTCATTCAAGCAAGAATCAATGCTTAATGCTCAAATGTATGGATGAAGGAAACAAGAAGTTTTCTATAGATTTATGTAGATTCAAAGTATCTCCCCATAGAGATACAAGTTACAACAATAATAATAAAATAATTGAGTTTTCAATGGAGATGCTACCTTATCCACCTGATAAAAAATTCACATCACCCACAACGGGTCAGACTGATGTCATCAGCTTCCTTATGTTAAGGTACTTGGGACACAATATCACTTCCGTGGTCCTCTTGCAATCTTAGAACCAAGCAGATTTAGCAAGTGTTCTTTTTTTTTTTTTTAATATATTTTATTGATTTTTTACAGAGAGGAAGGGAGAGGGATAAGAGAGCTAGAAACATCGATCAGCTGCCTCTTGCACACCCTCTACTGGGGATGTGCCTGCAAACAAGGTACAGGCCCTCAATGGGAATCGAACCTAGGACCCTTCAGTCTGCAGGCTGATGCTCTATCCACTAAGCCAAACCAGTCAGGACTGGAAGTGTTCTTTTTTTTTTTTTAATATATTTTATTGATTTTTTACAGAGAGGAAGGGAGAGAGATAGAAAGTTAGCAACATCGATGAGAGAGAGACATCGATCAGCCACCTCCTGCATGCCCCACACTGGGGATGTGCCCGCAACCAAGGTACATGCCCTTGATCGGAATCGAACCTGGGACCCAGTCCGCAGGCCGACGCTCTATCCACAGAGCCAAACCGGTCTCGGCTGGAAGTGTTCTTAAGGGCCTCTATATTCCGCCCCAGTCCCCACCAAGAATTACAGTGCATCCCTTCCCAAAGTGAAAGAGCAGAGACCACGCCTGTGATGCCCACGGCACCAGCGCCTGGCCCTGGCTGGCCACAATGCCCAGGCTCAGTTCTTAAGACTCTGCTGAGGCCCTGACCGGTTTGGCTCAGTGGATAGAGCATCGGCCTGTGGACTGAGGATTCCCAGGTTCGATTCCAATCAAGAGCATATACCTTGGTTGCGGGCACATCCCCAGTAGCGGGTATGCAGGAGGCAGCTGATCGATGTCTCTCTCTCATCGATGTTTCTAACTCCCTATCCCTCTCCCTTCCTCTCTGTAAAATATCAATAAAATATATTTAAAAAAAAAAAAAGACTCTGCTGAGGATCTGGAGCTGCTAAGAGCAACCAACAGTCGCAGAGAAAGTGGTGAGGACGCGTTTCGGTAGATCTTTCCCCTCCCCGCCCCCATGCCTTCTTTTATCCATACCCTGGGGCACGATGGCTTTGGTCTGGTTGTAGAACATCAGGTAGATGCCAGAGAAGGGGGCGTCTCGAAGGAGTGTTGCTGTCAGGCCACTGAAGAGGCCCCGGTGGCCCTCGCTGCGGTAGATGCTCCGCAGGGCCGCGTAGACGCTCTCATAGCGGTACCTCCCGCTCTGCGAAGGAAGCACAGGACAGGGTCTCACACGGCCGCCCTGGGTGTGAGCACGGAGGCCAGCCAACTTCAGGGTGGCTGGCACTACTGGGGCACGGGGGCCTTGGCTCACACGTGGCTTGGCCTGAATACTCACAGGGACTCTCTGGGAGGTGACCCCAGTGGCCACCTGACTCCAGGAGCTTCATGCCTCTGTTTACCCACCCCGAGGGCCCAAGTGGTCACACACACACCTCGTAGCGCGTCTTGATCACAGTGATGGGCGACATGCAGACCCCTGCCACCGAGCGAGAGCTCACGCCCAGCACGACAGACTCCATGGCGGTGGGGGGATGGCCGCGCAGGAAGTACTGCTTCAGGGAGTAGAGGGTCCCGAAGTAGATTCCAACGCCGGGGACGCACCTCACGATGGACTGCAGGGGGGGGGGGGACGGAGAGAGGGGCGGTAAGAGGTGGAGGAGGGAAGAAATCAAAGACAGGCACTATCAGAGTCTGTCTTAGCTGGGTTCCCCCCAGGACCCAGGATCTGCATGCAAGTAGTTGATTCAAGGTGTGGAGGGAACCCCAAAAAGGAGGGAAGACGGTCCATCATTTACTGCCATGGGCAACAGGACCCCTTGGGGGAACTCTGGGCATGGGTGGAGGACGTGCCTCAGAGTTATCCCTCCCCCCGAGGAGGGCAGGGAGGCAGAAGCTGCACCAGCAAGCCAGACCTGGCCAGGGCGCAGGGGCATGCCCCCCAGCCCTCACCCAGCAAGCAAGCGAGCGCCCGCCAGACAGGCAGGAGGACCACGCAGATCCTCCTACCACAGCAGTTCTCAACCTGTGGGTCGCGACCCCTCTGGGAGGGTCAAACAACACTTTCACAGGGGTCACCTAAGACCACTGGAAAATACAGATACGATTCATAACAGTTGCAAAATTACAGTTATGAAGTAGCAACGAAAATAATTTTATGGTTGGGGGTCACCACAACATGAGGAGCTGTATTAAAGGGTTGCGGCCTTAGGAAGGTTGAGAACCACTGGCCTACCACTTCTGCCTCTCCCATTTGCTTAGAGGAGGAGACGGGTGGGGTTAGAAGGGAAATGGCTAGTTACGAAGGAGAGGGTGCAAGAGAAGACCCCAAAGGCAGCTCACCGGGGACACCCCTTTCCACAGGCCCAGAAGGCTCTCGGTGCGGACCACCTGCAGGAGCAGAGCGAGCATCCCCACACGCCTGGACCTGCGGGCAGACAACAGGGAGGCAGGGAGGGAAAGTCACAGACCACATCCGCACAGGGCACTCCCCGCTCCAACACGCCCCTGCGTGGACCTTCAGGGCACGTCAGAATCTACAATGCGTCTTGGGACCTAGGAGTTCTTCAGTGTCGTGATTTGACACTTACATGCTTATCTGTCCCGTCATCCTACAAGCAATGGGATAAGCTGATGTATATTCTTCCAGTGCATACATGTTTAATACACTGTCCACGGTGCTGAACCCAATATGGGGACACAAAAATACTCCATACTTGCAGCACAGGTATATTACAGGCTAGCACAATAACACGCAAATATCACCCAGGCAGATCCAGGAAGCTGCTCAGGGAAGGACCCCATTTAATCAACATGAAATTACATCAATTACACTAATTAATGTAAAAAAATATCCACAAAACCCATGAAGGCGGGGCCTTGGCCTGCTTCCCAGCCCGCAGCCAACAGAACGGAGGTGCATTTCCCACCGTACAGATAGATGCCCCTGGGCCAGAGGGAGGTTCCGAGGCCAGTCCCTCGGGGGAATAGGGGGACAGCGGGCCTTACCCCTGGGCCGAGGGCTGGAGAGTCTGCAGGCGCGTTTTGAGGAGATCCAGGGGCTGGAAGAGGAGGGTAGAGCAGGTGCCACTGATGGAACCGCACAGGAAAGCCTTGATCGTGGGGTGCAACTGCAGGACAAGAGAACGCTGTGAGATCACCTGCGGGAGGATCTCACAGAAGCCACCCGGTGGCGCCCTCTACTGGCGTCATACCCAGGAGAAGGGAAAGGGCAGCCAGGAGGGATGGGCGCTGCCAGGTGGTTTGTTGAGAGCATGGTCAGCAGCAGGGAGAGCTCTCTGGTCTTGATCTTAATAACTTGGCACCTACTGAGCGACATGTCCCCCCAATAAACATTATTGTCCCTCTCCTTATCTGCACAAAAGCAAAACCGACCGAGCACAGTGTTTGGACTCTGAACGGCTGGCTTCCAGGCCCTGGCCACAGGGCCTGCCGCTATTTATAGGAACAGACAAAGGAAGTGAAACCTTCAGCTCGGCCACAGGGCAAGACAGGCGCCACTTCCTGTGAAACCTATGGGTTTCCTTAATTTAAAACTTTCCCCCTTCCTTCCACCCACCCGTCTCTCGAGACCTAAGCAGCTCGCCGAGGGTGCGGTAGACCCGTGAGTGGCCTTTCCTGGTTTGGCTGGCTGTCCTGTAAGCCAGGACTGTCACACACACGGATGGATCCTGGGGCACCACCCCGAAGGGCAGGAATCCATCAAAAACTCCCTGGACTCCCCCACCAAGCGCCAGAGGCCCCCCAGCATGCCCCAGGACCCAGGCGCAGTCACTCAGGGTTGTGGAAAGTCACCGCATAAATCCGATCAGGGGCCCTCCGTGTCCCCATCAAGGACAGACGAGCCCAAACCAGTTTGACTCAGTGGAGCGTCTGTCTTCGGACTGAAAGGTCCCAGGTTCGATTCTGGTCAAGGGCATGTACTTTGGTTGCAGGCACATCCCCAGTAGGGGGCGTGCAGGAGGCGGCTGATCGATGTTTCTTTCTCATTGATATTTCTAACTCTCTATCCCTCTCCCTTCCTCTCTATAAAATATTAATAAAATATATATTTTTAAAAAAGAAATACTGAAAAATAAAAATCCAATAAAAAAGGATTACTTGGCAAGCTCCATTCAAAACGGTTCTTCGCCCTCTTATTATTATTATTTTTAGCAAATTTTTATTGATTTCAGAGGGGAAGAGACAGGGAGATAGAAATATCAATGATGGGAATCATTAATACACTGTCTCCTGCATGCTCCCTACTGAGGAACGACCCTACAACCCGGCACGTGTCTTTGGAATTGAACATGGGACCCCTCAGTCTGCAGGCCTTTGCTCTATCCACTGAGCCAAACCAGCTAGGGCCCCCTTGTTATTTTTAAATAAATGGCATACATGGTCCTAAAACACTATTAAGATGAATATAAAGTTGCCTGTATGCACATCATGTAACCAAAACGATTATGATCTGTGATATTTGCTTCCCAGAGAAGAGAAATCATTCCATATTCCACCAAGCAATCAAGTCGCAAGTTATAACTGGCATTACTTAAAAGATTGTTGGGGAAAGGAGTAGATGCGTTCAGACAGCAAGTGGTGGAGTTTATAACCACGTTCAAGCAGCCTGTAAAAGTAGCAAAGGATGACAGAATTGGCAAGACAACCTGGCCAGCGTGGCTCAGTGGCTGAGCATCCACCTATGAACCAGGAGGTCATGGTTCAACTCCCGGTCAGGGCACATGCCCAGGTTGTGGGCTCATCCCCAGTGTGGGATGTGCAGGAGGCAGCCGATCAATGATTCTCTCTCATCATTGATAATTCTCTCTCTCTCCCTCTCCCTTCCTCTTTGAAATCAATAAAAATATAAAAAATAGAATTGGTAAGACAAGAGTGAAACGGAGCAAAATGTATAGTCCTACAGGTCTGTGTCACAAATCCCGCCCCCAAGCAGAGGGTCCTACTCCTTCGGCTAACACATTCACCCCACTAAGTGTGTTTCTCTCCCTGACTGGTGTGGCCCAGTGGCTAGAGCGTCGGCCTGCGGACTGAAAGGTCCCAGGTTCGATTCCGGTCAAGGGCATGTAGGAGGTGTGCAAGAGGCAGCTGATCGATGCTTCTCTCCCATCGATGTTTCTAACTCTCTATCCCTCTTCCTTCCTCTCTGTAACAAATCAATAAAGTATATTTAAAAAATAAATAAATGTTGTGTTTCTCAGCCTCGACCGAGACTTCGCAGCGCCAATGAGCATTCTTCCCTGCACTCGGCCTCTCCGTCCCAGTGGCATCCTCTCTGTTGCCTGGAAACCAACTTGCAAGTCCCCCAGCTTCCCAGCTCAATGGCCAGCCATCCCCTCTCCCTCCTCACTCCTCAGGCCCTCCTCAGGCCCCCATCACCTGCCACCCAGCCCAGGCCTCCCCACTGAGCTGCCTGCGTGCTTGCCAAGGACCCACTGCATCCCGGGACCTCTTTCCCGTCGTTATCCGTTTCTTACGTGGTCCCCCTGGTGCATCTGAGATGGCTGGTGGCCTCCCCTCTCAGTTTGGGGTTCCTTCTCTTCCTCTGGCTGCTCTGCTGTGTCTCTCTTCCCTCGGCCTGCCTGCAGATATTGCCGTTCCTCTTATCTCCTCCAGCTGCAGCCTCTCCGGCAACCTCACCCTGCCCACACCCACACCCACACCCACACACCACACACCTCACACCCACACCACACACCTCACACCCGCACCACACACCATACACCCGCAGCAACACCCACACCTCCAGCCCAGGAGGCTCGGTCCAGACCCAGATATTCCCACGCCCCCTCCACCTCCCCTTGGCACAGAGGCATCTCAAACCCGACATTCCAACACGGGAACTCAGCCAACAGTTCTCCACACCCTGGCCTGCTCTCTAACCCACACTGACTTCTCCCGTGAGACATTTGGGAGACACCTATGTCTCCTCAGTCTACCTACTGCTGCATGACCAAGTCCTGCCGATGACCCCCCACCCAGAGTCTGCCCCAATGACCGATCCATCCTGGCGGCCTCCCGGGCATCCTCCAGCCCTCACTGTGCCAACCCGCCCTGCGCCGTGCTCCCAGAACAGCATAGGCCGGGCATCCGCACCCACCACCTCAACCATCCCGCCACACTTCACAGCTAGGTGTCACACCCATGAGCGTCAACCTAAGAACCAGGAGGTCATGTTCGATTCCTGGTCAGGGCACATGCCCGGGTGGCGGGCTCGATCCCCAGTGTGGGGCGTGCAGGAGGCAGCCGGTGGATGATTCTCTCTCATCAGTGATGTTTCTACCTCTCTCTCCCTCTTCTTTCCTCTCTGAAATCCACTTTAAAAAATGTTTAAAAATAGCCGAGACCGGTGTGGCTCAGCGGATAGAGCGTCGGCTTGCAGACTGAAGGGTCCCAGGTTCGATTCCAGTCGGGGGCATGTACCTTGCTTGCAGGCACATCCCCAGTGGGGGGTGTGCAGGAGGCGGCTGATCGATGTCTCTTTCTCTCATCAATGTTTCTGACTTTCTATCCCTCTCCCTTCCTCTCTGTAAAAAATCAATAAAATATATATTTTAAAAAATGTTTAAAAATAAGTAAATGCAAAAAAAAAATAAAAAATAAAAAATAAGTAAATGCTAAACCCAGTTCCATTGTCAAAAATCCAAGACCCCTCCAGGCCAGAGCTGGATGCAGCACCGCCTCCGCCACCACCAATAGGGACTCGGAGGCCCCACCGCGGCAGCCAATCCGGACGCCTGGGGGCGTGGCCTCGCGGCGGCTGACGCACCCATTGGCCGCCCGCAGCGGGGGGGCTGCAGACCCCCAGGCGGCCCCGCCCCCCGCCCGCAGCGACCCCCCCCCCACGCCTCCGGCTTTGGCGCTGTTATGGGCCTGGAGCGGGTCCAAAGAACGGGGTGCCCGGGTGTCCCCCACCTCTGTCACTCCAGGCGCCCAACTCCCAGCGACGTCCCGCGGCGCTGGCACCTGGTTGGGGGCCACAGGTGCACCTCCCTCCCCTCCCCTCCCCCCAGCCCGTCCCGCCCCCCCCAGACCCCGGCAATTGCGCCCCCCTCTCTCCCCAGACACCGTTCCCCGCACCGGCGCGACCTTCGGCCGTGCGCCCCGAGCTGCAGCCCCCCGCTCCCTCCTCCAATCTGCACGCGCCCGGGGCGCAGGAAAGGGTGCGCGAGGGTCCCGCTGCCTTTTCCCTTCCCTTCCCCGCCGTGTACCATCAGCGTCTCCATCCGGTCTCCCACATCCTGAGGTTGCAGCAGCGCCGGGCGGCGCTTCTCAATCATTGGGGGG
>JAAGEH010000143.1:2718551-2740894 GCA_011751065.1 Lasiurus cinereus
GGGGGGTGGGGGGGTGGGGTTTAACTTCCGGGGTCGGAGGCGGGTCGGGAGCAGGGGAGGGCGCGCTCCGTAGTGCCACCTGGTGAAAGACATGGGAACTGCAGGGGTTGTCACTTTGAGGAATTTTGTGTTTTTTTTTGTTTTGTTTGTTTTTTTGGGGGGGACCTGTTTCAGGCTCTGGGGATACAGCAGTGAATAAAACAGATGCAGTGGATGCCCTCACGGGGCTTACTTCTTAGCAGGAAATAACAGGTAACATTAACTGTTGTACTTCCATGCCCCAGGTGCTGTTCTCAGTGTTTCTCCGTCTTATCTCTTCTGATACTTTCCTGCTTGGGTTATGGCATATATAGTTCAAATTCAAATTTTACCGGCTGTACCCAAGTGGCCCTTCACTTCCCCCCGGATTTTAGACTCCAACTTAGGGTTATATACTTGTGAGTGGTCATGTCTCTTTAGTCTCCTTCAATCTGGAATAATCCTTCAGCCTTCCCTTGACCAACATATTCTTTTTTTAAAAAAAATATGTTTCTTTATTGATTTCAGAGAGGAAAGGAGAAGGAGAGAGAGGTAGAAACATCAATGATGAGAGAGAATCATTGATTGGCTGCCTCCTGCACGCCCCTCACTGGGGATCCAGCCTGCAACGCAGGCATGTTGTACTCTTGGCTGAAATCGAACATGGGACCCTTCAGTCTGCAGGCTGATGCTCTATCCACTGAGGCAAGCCAGCTAGGGCGACAAACGTATTCTTAACATAGGACACCTACAGAACTCAGCTCCAGTTCTTCTATCCTACTGCAGGCGACTCTTTTCACTGTCAGCTGCTGAGTGGCAGGTAGGTGGCATCAGAACACAGCTTTGTAACCCTGCACGATCCTCTCACATAAATCAAAGATAGGTATTTTACATGCAAGGAAACTAACTGAAGCATTTCAAGTTAATTTGCCTAAAATTCCACAGCTAAAAAAATAAAGTAACAAAATAAAATTCGCCCTTATTAATTTTTCCCTACTTTGGATCCCTGCTATTCCGGCCCAGTCATTTTACCCCAGAAACTCTAGTCACACAAAACAAAATGTTTTTATTTTGTTTTATTTTTTTTAAATATATTTTATTGATTTTTTTACAGAGAGGAAGGGAGAGGGATAGAGAGTTAGAAACATCGATGAGAGAGATATCGATCAGCTGCCTCCTGCACACCCCCTACTGGGGATGTGCCCGAAACCAAGGTACATGCCCTTGACCAGAATGGGACTTTTCAGTCCGCAGGCTGACGCTCTATCCACTGAGCATCGGCAAAATACTTTTATTTTGTATGCCAAAACAATGAAATCAGAATTGTAACAGCACTTGAAAATGTTTTTGAGAAAGGGTTTTTTTATATAAAACTTCAACAACTTCCTACTAATACAAATTTAATGTGAACTATATCTTGTGTCTATAACCAAATTTTGAAGACTAAAAAGCTCCTCCTGCTCCAGGATAAACCGTGTTTGTTTTTTGTTTTTTTGTCTTTTGGAAGAGGAGTGGCCGGGAAAGTAGATACCCACTCTGAGACGCCGTTCTCACAAAATGTAGTCTGTGCCAGAGGAACGGGAGGACTGCTGATAGGAGGAGGATGGTTTCTCCCACGTCTCCTTGGTGACCGACCTCCCCAAGAAGAGGGAGATGTTGTTGCAACTCGTCCGAAATATTTCTGACAGGTGTTTCTTGAACCTCTCACCCACGAAGGCATAGATAATAGGGTTGACACAGCAGTGCGTGAAGGAAATGACTTCTGTGACGTGGGTGGCGTAAATCAGCTGCTGGCTCGTGGCGCATCCATCCAAGATGTGCAGGTCGTGCAGGGAAGTGAGGAAGAGGACCACGTTGAAGGGGACCCAGAAGACTAACGATGCAATCACCACGATGAGTACCAGCTGGATGGCCTTGGTCTTGTTCTGGTTCTGGCAACGCTTGAGCTGGTGCAGGATGCTGACGTAGCAAAACATCAGGATGGTGAACGGGACCAGCAGGCCTACGATGTTGATTTCAAAGTGCGTGAAGAGCTTCCACTTTAAAGTCTGGTGATTGTAAGACGAATAACACTGGAGGATGCCATCTTCCGAGGTCACTTGGTAAAACACCAGCAGTGGGCTGGTGGCCGTGGCGGCGATCAGCCATACGGTCAGGCTCAGGGCTGTGCCCATTCTGGCTGTCCGCACGTTCATGGCATACACGGCATGGACAATCGCCAGGTACCTGTCCACGCTCATGAGGGTGATAAAGAACATGCTGCTGAAGAAGCCAAGGTAATAAAAGCCAGACACGACCTTGCACATTACGGTCCCGAACACCCACTCGTGGAGCTGATAGTGCGTCTGGAAGGGGAAGGAGAAGACAAGAAGCAGGTCAGACAGGGCCAGGTTCAAGAGGTATATGTCCGTGATGCTCCTCAGCTTCTTGCAGATGACAAGGACCAGGATGACCACGCCGTTCCCCACAAGACCGAATACGAACAGGAGGCAGTAAAGGGTGGCAAGCAGCAACTTGCTTTCTCCCTGGATGACTTCCCCATCACAGGGGCTTGACAGCATATCAGGGTAGTAATAGTCACTCGTTGTCAGGTTGGGCTCGGGTGTATAATCCATCGAGGCAAGAGGACCTGGTCCCAGAGGTACCTAAGAGAGAGTCGACTTTAAAAATATTTCACTTCACCGAAGACACGCCCCTCCCTCTCTCTGCACAATGCAATGTGCAGATAATGCATTATATAATGGTACACTTTATACCTAAACAGTAGAACTTCAGTTTTCGAGCTTAATTTGTTCCAGAAGACTGTTGGAGAAGCAATTTGTTCAATATTCTTTTGTGATATATCTCCTTAGGCAAGGGAAACAAAAGAAAAAGCAAACAAATGAGACTACATCAAATTAAAAAGTTTTTGCACAGCAAAGGAAACTATCAACAAAATGAAAAGACAACCCACTGAATGGGATAACATTTGCCAATGATGCATTGATAAAGGGATAATATCAAAAATTTATAAAAAAACAACTCAACACCAAAAAAACCCCAAACAATTGAATTAAAAAATGGGCAAAGGCCCTGAATAGACACTTCTCTAAAGAGGACATACTGATTGCCAATAGACGTATGAAAAGATGCTCAATGTCACTCATCATCAGAGAAATGCAAACTAAAACTACAAGGAGATATTGCCTCACACCTGTCAGAATGGCTCTGATTAAAAAAAATCCACCAATGACAAATGCTGGCCAGAATGTGGAGAAAAGGGAACCCTCATACACTGTTGGTGGGAATGCAGGCTGGTACAGACACTGTAGAAAACAGGGTGGAGGTTCTTCAAAAAATTCAAAATGAAACGGCCTTGACCCCGTGATTCAACTTCTGGGAATATAGCCAAAGAAACCCGACACAGTAATTGGAAAGAAAATGTGACCCCTCCTATGTTCCTTGCAGTGCTAGTTAACAATAGCCAGGATTTGGAAGCAGCCCAAGTGTCCATCAGTAGGTGCGTAGATTAAAAAGCTGTGGTACATTTAAACAACAAAATACTACTCAGCCGTAAAAAAAGGAAATTTTACCTTTTGCAACAGCCTAGATGAACCTAGATGGTATTATGCTATGTGAAATAAGCCAGTCAGAGAAAGGCAAATACCATATGATTTCACTGATATTTGAATATAAGAACAAAATGAAGAAACAAAACAGGAGAAACCAAGATGGCGGCATAGGTGAACACTTAAACTGCTGCCTCGCCCAACCATTTCAAAACTATATCTAAAAGACAGAACGGACATCATCCAGAACCACAGGAAAGCTGGCTGAGTGGAAATTCTACAACTAGACGGAAAGAGAGGGGCTCATGGAGACTCAGAGGAGCTGCAAAAAGCTGAGGGACGAGACACGCAAGTGGAGAGGATGGGTGGCGGGGTGCCTGGCTGGCTTCCTACAGCGGGAGGGAGATAGAAACTCCCGACTTCACTGAACTCCAGTTCTGACTGCACTGAACCCCAGTTCTGGGAGAGGCTCATATGAGGGGAGTCTGGACTGTCGTGAAAAGGGAGGAGTACACAGAAACTTAGGGGAGCTGCGAAAGGCAGAGGTCTGGAGAAGAAATAATGACTGAAAACTTCCCCCACCTGGTGAAAGAAATAGACTTACAAGTCTACGAAGTGCACAGAACCCCAAACATAAGGAATCCAAAGAGGACCACACCAAGACACATCATAATTAAAATGCCAAGAGCAGCCGAGACTGGTTTGGCTCAGTGGATAGAGCGTCAGCCTGCGGACTGAGAGGTCCCGGGTTCGATTCCGGTCGGGGGCATGTACCTTGCTTGTGGGCACAACTCCGGTGGGGGGCATGCAAGAGGCGGCTGATCGATGTCTCTCTCCAATCGATGTTTCTGACTTTCTATCCCTCTCCCTTCTGCTCTGTAATAGATCAATAAAATATGTATTTAAAAAATTAAATTAAATGCCAAGAGCAAAGAGAGACCATTAAAAGCAGCAAGAGAAAAACAGTTAATTATTTATAAGGGAGCACCCATAGGATTGTCAGCTGACTTCTCAACATAAATTATGCAAGCCAGATGGGAGTGGCAAGTAATATTCAAAATGATGAATAGCAAGAACCTACAACCAAGATTAACCAGCAAAGCTATCATTCAGAATTAAAGGGCAGATAAAGAGCTTCACAGATAAGAAAAAGATAAAGGAGTTCATAAACACCAAACCAGTATTATATGAAATGCTGAAAGGTATTCTCTAAGAAGAGGAAGAAGAAGAAAAAGGTAGATAAAAATTATGAACAACAAATATATGTCTATCAACAAGTGAATCTAAAAATCAAGTGAATAAAAAAATCTGATGAACAGAATAAACTGGTGAATAGAATAGAATCAGGGGCACAGAAAGGGAGTGGACTGACAATTCTCAGGGGGAAAGGGGTGAAGGGGGTGCAGGGAGAGACTGGACAAAAATCATGCACCTATGGATGAGGACAATGTGGGGGAGGTAAGGGCAGAGGATGGGGTGAGAGCCTAGTAGAGGAGAGCCGTGAGCCGAAAAAAGAGGAACAATTGTAATAGTCTGAACAATAAAGATTTATTAAAATTTTTTAAAAAATAAATAAAATGACTCCTATGGGGGGAAAAGAAAGAAAAGAAACAAAACAGAAACAGACTCATAAATTTAGAGAACGGAGTGATAACTGTCAGAGGGGAGAGGGCTGGAGGGGTGAGTGAAATAGGTGAAGGGATTAACAAAACAAAGACACAGACCACAGTATGGTGATTACTAGAGGAAGAGGGGGTGCTCGCTTCGGCAGCACATATACTAAAATTAGAGGAAGAGGGGGAGGAGTGTAGGGACAGATGGAAGAGAGTAAAGGGATGCGTAATGAAAAACAGAGACTAGACTTCGGATGGCTAGTGCACAATGCAAATGTGCAAACGATGTCTTATAGATGGTACACTTGATACCTATACAGTGGAACCTCCATTCTCGAACTTAACTTGTTCCAGAAGGCTGTTGGAGAAGCATTTTGTTCAAAAACCAAATCATTTTTTCCTCATTAGAGAGAATGAAAACTGAATTAACTTGTTCCAGTCCTCCAAATTATTCTGTTGTCACCTTTCTTATGTAAAGCACGTGTTTAATGTACAGTTTAATCTATAAGCAAACACTTCTTTTCTTAATTTGTCAAATTATCCTCTACTAGCCTTAAACAAATCACTTCAGCACTCATTCCAAGGGTGCCTTTCAGGGGGTCAAATGCAGCATCTTCACTTTTTCACATACCATTGCCCCTGAAATGCTGAGACTGGCTAACTTCTTTTCATTTATCCAACAGCTTTTCTATCCCTTCAATTGCCTCTGATTATTGTTTCATAAACACCTTCACACATTTAGCAAAATCAACATTCTTGATGGCCTCTTTAGGTTTTAAAATGTGCTAATCGTCTATTTCAACAGCAACCAAATATATATTATCCCCTTATCAACATCTATCTATCTATCTATAGATTCACAGCACAATTTCCTGAGATGTTAACAAGATGAGATTCGGTAACCTGATTCACATTGTTATTCTCTCCTTCGTGGCCTGAGAGATGTTTTTTTGTCATGCTGATGTATCAGCCTGAAAGGGTTGTCAGATTGAGAACTGAAATTTATCCCAATAACCAAGACATTTTCTCCATGAATAACTTGGTCAAGAACCCAATAGTTCAAGATGGGAGATGTTCAAGAACTGGTTTGTTTGTATAATTTTCTTGAACAAAGCAACTCCAATAAATTCCTTAGAAAAAAATAATAATTTTTCTCAAATTGATATATTCATTCAAGGTAATTTCAATCAACACTATTTTTCAAGGCATTTGATTGCTGAACACTCAGAAATCCCTATTCCCTATGCCACCTTTCTCTCATTTGAAATTCCAAGCAAGATAGCCATTTTTAAATATATCAATTTTATTTAAGTATTTACCCCCAAAATATTTTACAAACACAGTTCCCTGAGCCAGAGACATAGGCAACCACTAAGACATGCAGGGTTTGTGTAAACTGGGACATTCAAAGATTAAAAAAAAAAAAAAGAAAATTACCTCTTGTGGCAATCCTTTAAAATATTAACCTCCCTCCCAAAAACATAAACATGTCCCTATATTGTTCTCCAAGGATGATTAACACATACCTTAATTCCAGCCTTTGTTTCAGTTGCTAATTTTTTCTTCTCAGAGTCTGCATGTATGGTAATACCTCTGTGGTAAGAGGCTGAATTGGGTTGAGTCTATAGAACATCCTGTGTGGTTTTTTTTTTTTTTAAATAATTCTTTATTGTTGAAAGTATTACAGATGCTCCCCCCTCCCACCTCCCCATCGACCCCCACCAATTCCCTCCCGCCCGCCCCAGGCCTTCGCCACTCTATTGTCTGTGTCCATGGGTTATGTAGATATGCATACAAGGTTCTTTGGTTCATTGCCTCCCACCCACCCACCCTTCCCCCACCTTCCCTCCTAGATTCCATGCTCTGTTTCACGATTCCATGTCTCTGGATCCACTCTGTACGTCAGTTTATTTTGTTCTTTAGATTCCACATATGAGTGAGATCATGTGATATTTGTCTTTCTCTGACTGGCTTATTTCACTTAGCATGATACTCTCCATGTCCCTCCATGCTGTCTCAAAGGGTAAGAGATTCTTCTTTTTTACTGCTGCATAGTATTCCATGGTATACATGTACTACGACGTTTTTATCCACTCATCTACTGATGGGCACCTAGGGGGTTTCCAGATCTTAGCTCTTGTAAATTGTGCTTCTATGAACACAGGGGTGCATACAGTAGATCCTCGGATTATGTTGGAGATTATTCCTATTTCGAGACGTAAGGTGATTTTCGCCATAAGTTAGAACCCAACTACATAAGCATCTTTGTCACTCACATGGAGAACGTACACAGCAGTAATGAAGTGAAACAGTAAAAAAAAAAAAATTAATAGAAAGATAACAGCTGAAACCGGTTTGGCTCAGTGGATAGAGTGTCAGCCTGCAGACTGAAAGGTCCCAGGTTCGATTCCAGTCAGGGGCATGTCCTTTGGTTGCGGGCACATCCCCAGTGGGAGGTGTGCAGGAGGTAGCTGATCGATGTTTCTCTTTCATTGATGTTTCTAACTCTCCATCCTTCTCCCTTCCTCTCTGTAAAAAATCAATAAAATATATTTAAAAAAAGAAAGATAACAATTCTTGACCTTTACTTGTGATAAATACAGTAAATAATAAAAACATAAAGCACAGATGTATATATGTCCAAATGATGGAACATTTTTTCTTTTTACAAATAAATGGGAGGTGGTGACGTAGCCATAAGAACTGCCTGTACCTTCTTTCTGATTGGTGTTTAGGGTTTCTTAGGGGGGATATTCCTGGAGGTGGGATCACTGACTCAAATATCAGTTCCATATTTAATTTTTTGAGGAAACTCCTTACTGTTTACCACAATGGCTGCATTCCCCCCAGCAGTGCACGAGGGTTCCCTTTTTCCCTATCATCACCAGCACTTGTCATTCAATTTGCTGATGAGAGCCATTCTGACAGGTGTGAGGTAATATCTCATTGTTGTTTTTATTTGCATTTCTCAGATGATTAGTGACTTTGAGCATTTTTTTCATGTCTCTTGGCCTTCTGTATGTCCACTTTGGAGAAGTGTCTATTTAGGTCCTTTGCCCATGTTTTAATAGGACTGTTTATCTTCTTTTGTTAAGTTGTATGAATTCCTTATACATTTTAGATATTAACCTTTTATCAGATGTATCATTGCCAACTATGTTCTCCCATACAGTGGGCTCCCTTTTTGTTTTGTTGATGATTTATTTTGCTGTGCAGAAGCTTTTTATTTGGATGTAGTCCCATTTGTTTATTTTCTCCTTAATTGCCTTTGCCCTAGGAGATGTATCTGTAAATATATTGCTACAATAGATAGCTGAGATTTTGGTTTCTTCTAGGATTTTTATCGTTTCTCAACTTACATTTAAGTCTTTTATCCATTTTGAGTTTATTCTTATGTATGGTGTAAGTTAGTGGTCTAGTTTCATTTTTTTTTGCATGTATCTGTCCAATTTTCCCAACACCATTTATTGAAGAGATTATCTTGATCCCATTGTATGCTCTTGCTTCCTTTGTCAAATATTAACTGGGTGTAATGGCTTGGGTCTATTTCTGGGGTCTCTGTTTTGTTCCACTGATCTATATGTTTGTTCTTGTGCCAGTACCAGGCTGTTTTGATAATGGTAGCTTTGAAGTATAACTTGATATCTGGTATTGTGATTCCTCCAACTTTGTTTTTTTTCCCCCCTCAAGATTGCTGCAGCTATTTGTTTTTTTTGTGTGTGGGGTTTTGTTGTTGTTTTTTTTGTTGTTGTTGTTCCATATAAATTTTTGTAGTATTTGTTCTAGATCTGGGAAATATGCTGTTGGTATTTTAATAGGGATTGCATTGAATTTGTAGATTACCTTGGGTAGTATAGACATTTTAATGATGTTGATTCTACCAATCCATGAACACGGTATATTCTTCCACTTGTTTATATCTTCTCTTTTTTTCAATGTCCTATAGTGTTTTGAGTACAAGTCTCTTACCTCTTTGATTAAGTTTATTCCTAATTTTTTGTTTCAATGGTAAATGGGATTGTTTAGTTTCTCTTTCTGAGAATTTATTATTGGTGTATAACAAAGCCACCAATTTTTGGATGTTGATTTTGTATCCTGCTACATTGTAAAATTCATTAAATCTAGTAGTTTTTTGGTGGAACCTTTAGGGTTTTCTATGTACAATATCATGTCTTCTGCTAATAATGAGAGTTTTACTTCCTCCTTTACAATTTTGATGTCTTTTATTTCCTCTTCTTGTATGATCACTGTGGCTAGGACTTATACGGTAGTGCTATGTTGAATAAGAGTGGTGAAAGCAGACATTTCTGTCTTGTTTTTTTTCTTAGGGGAAATGTTTTTAGATTTGCCCATTGAGTATGATGTTCACTGTAGGATTGTCAGATATGGCTTTTATTATGTTGAGATATGCTCCCTCTATTCCCATTTTGCTGAGTTTTTATCAAAAAGGGGTGTTGGATTTTGTTGAACACTTTTTCTGCTTCTATTGTTATGATCATGTGATTTTTGTCTTTCAATTGTTTAGTGATGTGTCATGTTTATTGATTTGCGAATATTGTACCACCCTTGCATCCCTAGAATAAATCCCACTTGGTCATGATGTATAATCTTTTTAATATATTGCTGGATCCAATTTACTAATATTTTGTTGAGGATTTTATCATCTATGTACATCAGGGATATTGACTGGTAATACTCTTTGTGGTGTCTTTAACTGGTTTTGGCATTATGATAATGCTGGCCTCATAGAAAGAACTTGGAAGTGTTCCTTCCTCTTGGATTTTTTGGATAGTTGGAAGAGTATAGGTACTAGTTCTTATTTGAATATTTGGCCAATTCATCTATCCAGGATTTTTGTTAGCTAGAGTTTATTCCCATCAATTTCATTAGCTCTAATTAGTGTGTTCAGTTTTGTTTCTTCTTCATTTAGCTTTGAAAGACTATATGTTTCTAAGGATTGATCCATTTTTCCAGATTGTCCAATTTATTGGCATATACAGAGGTACTTCTAGATACGAGTTTAATTCATTGTCCAATTTGTTGGCATATACAGTGGTACCTCTAAATATGAGTTTAATTCATTCCATAACCTTGAGGCGTGGGAAACTATGAGACGCTCGAGTCAAGGTAAACTGGTGGGTCGTGTGCAGCCGGCCGATCCTCGCAATTACTCCTATCTCAAATGTTGCTCGTATTTCAAAGCAAAAATAGCTCGTATCTCAAAAATCTTGTATGTTAGGGCACTCGTATCTCGAGGTACCACTGTAGTTGTTTGTAATATTTCCTTTTTGTGTGTATGTTAATCCTCACCTGAAGATATTTTTCCATTGACTTTTAGAGAGCGTGGAAGGGAGAGGGATGGACAAAGAGAAAGAAACATCTCAGGACCCTTCTCTCCGAAGGCTAGAGCTATAATATTTTCTATAATATTTTGTATTTCTGAGATGTCAGTTATTCCTTTTCTCCTTCACTTCTTATTTTATTTATTTGGGTCTTCTCTCTTTGTTTCTTAGTGATTCTGGTTAAAGGGTTACTGATCTCATTTATCTTTTGCATTGCTTTTTATATCTACTTCATTTATTTCCACTCTGGTCTTTATTATTTCCTTCCTTCTACTCACTTTAAGATTTGTTTATTGTTGTGTTTCTAGTTTCTAGGTAAAGGGTTAGATTGAGACTTTTCTTGCTTCTTAAAGAAGGTCTCTATTGCTGAATTTTCTCTGAGGACTATTTTTGTAGTGTCCCATAAAATTTGTGTTGTTGCTCTGACTTGGTTTGGCTCAGTGAATGGAGTTTCAGTCTGTAGACTGAAAGGTCCCAAGTTCAGTTCTGGTCAGGGGCATGTGCCTTGGTTGTGGGCACATGCCCAGTGGGAGATGTGCTGGAGGCAGCTGGTCGGTATTTCTCTCTCATCGATCTTTCTCTCTATTCTCTCCCTTCCTCTCTGTAAAAAAATCAATAAAATATATTTTTAAAATTTTTTTAAATTTGTGTTGTGTTTTTATTTTCTCTCAAGGTAACTTGATTTCTTCCTTGACCTCATTGTTAATCCATTCATTGTTTAATAAAATGTTTTGTAGCATTCATGTGTTTATGTAATTTTCCAATATTTTTATAATTGATTTCTAGTTTCATATTGTTGTGGTCAAAGAAGATGCTTGATATTTCAATTTTCTTGAATTTATTGAGACTTGTTTTGCGGTCTATTTTGATTTTCTGTGTAAGTGTAGGCAGGAACATTGCCTGCATATAATCAAAGGTATGACCACAATATTGTTTTGGAGGTTTGAACATGGAGAACTATGTGTGGTTGCAAGGACTGATTAGATCTCAGTCCTTTGATGGTCATTTAGTGCCAGAATTTATCTATTTATCTTCTATGTGTGTGTGTGTGTGTGTGTGTGTGTGTGTGTGTTTCAAGGCTACAAATACTTACTGAGGACTAGCATATTTCCACACTGTTCTAGTCTTTAGAAGGGTTGAAAGTATATGGTTCTTCTCTTAAGGAGTTTAGCAATCAAAGGCACTTTCATCACAGAAGTCCCAGGAGGTAGGGTGTCTCTGAAAAAAAAAAAGATTATGAAAACTTTGTAGAATCCCGGACAATCTTAATATTAAAAAAGCAGATTAATAGCCCTAAATGGTTTGGCTCAGTGGATAGAGCATCGGCCTGCAGAGTGAAAGGTCCTGGGTTGGATTCTGGTCAGGGGCATTTAAAAACAAAACAAAACAAAACAAAACAAAAGGCAGACTAAGGTAGCATGGATACTTATGCTTATGTGTAATGAGTCCTGGGTGCATGTGATGACCTACCAGAATAAAGTAGGCAGAAATTAAAACAGTTATAGATTAGATTATTTCTCAAGTTTTCTTTAATGATGACATGTCTTTTTGTTTTTAATATATTTTTATTGATTTCAGAAAGGAAGGGAGAGTGAGAAATAGAAATATCAATGAGAGATTCATTGATAGGCTGCCTCCTACATGCCCCCTATTGGAGATTGAGTCCAAAATCCCAGCATGTGCCCTGACCGGGAATTGAACCAAGAACCACTGCGGCACACCAGCTAGGGCAAGGCCACAGTTTATAAAAGAGACCTTGAACCAGACACACTGGCATTTCACCTACAGTAAATTCAATCCTCAGAACAAACAGGTAGGTATTTCAGATACCTTTTCTAAGATTTGCATACTCTTATGGGGAAGAATGGGTACAGTCCAGATTATAACATCCACTTGGACACCAATGACCCTTCCCCTCTCTCTTATCAATCCTCATCAGAAATGGAGTAAGCTATCTACAGCTACCCAAAGTCACCAGAGCAGTCAGACTTAACTTCTTTTTCATCTGGTCTGCCAAAACCCTGTTTACTCAATGTAGATCTTGTTTAAAAATGGAATATATTATTATTGTGGGATGAAGTATTTTGCGATTTGTCCAATAAACCGGGAGTGGGACCCTCTGTATCTCCATTGCTTGATGCCTGAAGAGATGGCCACACCCAGTACATGTGGTGGCTGAGCAATCAGAAATATCACCGATGCCAGAAAAACTCACCACTCAGACCACACTAGGTAGAGAGACCGCCGGAGAAGCAACAGAGGAGGGTAAAGCAAGGATGCTTTGTGGTTGCTGATAGACTTCTGCGAGTGCCCACCAACCTCCAGAGCTAATGTGGTGGGGAATGAATCTCTGCAGAAGCAGGAAGTCTTGCAAAAGAGCAAGGGAGGACATACAAACACACACTGGTCCAAATCCAGAGTAGGGCTTTTCTGGATTTCCTTTAAAGGCTAGAAGTCAGTTAACCCTTGGTAGCTGACTCCCCTAGAAGGGAGTTTTGAACACAGCCCAGTAAAGGATTGGGGCAGGTGCACCAAGAGGCAGAGAAGCATGGAACAGGTGACCTCAGGGCCACTTTGGGGCTGAACTCAGGAGAGAGACCTCCACAGCCATCTGAGCCAGCCTCCGAGAGGCAGTGTCTTGGTCTGGAGATTGGGTCAGTAGAGGAGAAAGTATAGGGACAACTTCTATTTGATGAAGGATGTGGGCTTGAGACCCAGATGATGTATAATTATGATTTTGTAGAAAATGAGAAATCCCATGAAGAGATTATTATAGGGGACTGGTATGGGTTTAGTGCTAGGCCAAGAAAACAAAGATCTACAGGCAATAAAACCTCAGCCTCTGCTTTCTTGGACCACTTCTTTTTTTTTTTTTTATAAATATATTTTATTGATTTTTTACAGAGAGGAAGGGAGAGGGATAGAGAGCTAGAAACATCGATGAGAGAGAGACATCGATCAGCCGCCTCCTGCAAGCCCTCTACTGGGGATGTGCCCACAACCAGAATATATGCCCTTGACCAGAATCGAACCTGGGACCCTTCAGTTGCAGACTGACGCTCTATCCACTGAGCCAAACTGGTTTCGGCTCTTGGACCACTTCTGGCATCGACTGCTGCAAGTGGGTGCCCCGGGAAGCAGATGTCGGAATGAAGATTAGATGTAGGGAGTTATTAAGGGGTGCTCTTGGGAACAGCATCTGTGGGAGAAAGAGGTAGGAGACCAGAACTGGGGAGCTGGAAAAGCTGTATCAAGGTTTCAGTGAAGGCCTCACCTCACACCACAGAAAGTTCTGAGGCTGGAAAGTGTCTTATGAGATGCCTCAGTTTGGGTGGAGGAAGCTGGTTACTTATAACCTGAAATTCACCAGTCACTGCATGCAGGCTGCCCCGAGAAGGGGTTTCACCCTTCACTAAGTGTTTGATCAGCCAAAACAATCCCTGAGAGGGCTGACAGCAAGGGGACACCTGCCAGAAGCACCCCCAAAAGTTGGGGGAATACGTTATTCAGCCTAAAGCGAGTCAGGGAGGGATGGAAGTGTTTCCTAATGTCCACTGCAGTCCTCTTCACCTGGGTCAGACTCTCCCCTGCGGGACCAAAGCCCCATCCAGAAGACACTGGGAGGGGTGGCTGAGAGGCGACCTTCACATCTCATCATGAAACTCACAAGCGTAAGGCTCAGAGCACACCTAATGTGTGGCCTGGGGTTGAGCAGAATTTCCTCTGGCTTCGTGAGCCTGCATATTAAGAAAATTGAGCTCAGACATCATCCATTTGAAGAGTCAAATACAGAAAGTCACCCTGAACTGTGCCCTTTGAAACGTAGGTTTCAGTTCTGACTGAGCTGACGTGTAGGCTGGAGCTCAAGGAACCCAAAGAGAAGGGGGGAGGAGCCCTTTGGGGGCAGGGCAGGGAGATGGACAAGGAGCACAGCCCCTGGGAAGGCACCAGGGAAAACCCAAGCAGCATTGAACATAGGAGCATGGTCTTGGGAAGCAGGAAGGACACTGATGCTGGGAAGACTCGAACCCCCCACTCCCATTCTGCCATCTTATTCTCAGAGTCCTTGAACTGACCCTCAACACTCCTAACCTGCTCCACATCTGCACCCATCTAGTGGCATTCAGTTCCTGACAAAGAACCTCAAGCAGGCTTTCCACATTTGTAGAAGATTCTACTCAATATCTCTGGTTAATTCAGCCTCTCAGCCCCCAAGACAATCATTTCACCCTCCATCCTCATTTTCAGTGAATGGCCTTATTTTTTATTTAACTGAGAGAAATACTCCCCTCCCCCCAATCAATCAATCAATCAATCAATCAAAGCTGTATCAGGAGACTCCAGACTCAGCCCTTGGACCTTCTCTCCTCTCTGCTAATGACAATAGCTGCAGCCATCCATTGCTGTGGCTTCAATACCATTTACAGGCCTGTGGTACCCTCATCTAATGCCCTCATCTAGCCCATATTTAAAAAAAAATGTTTTATTGATTTTTTACAGAAAGGAAGGGAGAGGGATAGAGAAGTTAGAAACATCAATGAGAGAGAGGCATAGATCAGCTGCCTCCTGCACGGCCCCTACTGGGGATGTGCCCGAAACCAGGGTACATGCCCTTGCCCGGAATGGAACCTGGGACCTTTCAGTCCGCAGGCTGACGCTCTATCCACTGAGCCAAACCGGTTTGGGCTAGCACATATTTCTTCCTTATACTTGATTGGTGCCTGTAGCTACCTACTCAACAGTTCCATTCAAGGCATCTAAGTGTAATATATTCCAAATAATAATGGAGACCACCACTCTAACTGATTTGGCTCAGTGGATAGAGCATCAGCCTGTGGACTGAAGGGACCCAGGTTCAATTCCAGTCAAGGGTATGTATGTTGGTTGTGGGCACATCCCCTGTAGCGGGTGTGCAGGAGGCAGCTGATTGATGTTTCTCCCTCATTGATGTTTCTATCTCTCTGACCCTCTCCCTTCCTCTCTGTAAAAAATTAATAATAATATATATATTTTAAAATAAATCTTTATTGTTTAGATTATTACATTTGTTCCTCTTTTGTCCCCCCATAGCTCCCCTCTATCCGGTTCCTACCCCATCCTCTGCTCTTACCCCACCCCCTGTCCTCATCCATAGGTGTATGATTTTTGTCCAGTCTCTTCCCGCACTCCCACACCCCTTTCCCTCAGAGTATTGTCAGTCTATTCCCTTTCTGTGCCCCTGATTCTATTATATTCACCAGTTCATTCTGTTCATCAGATTTTTAATTCACTTGATTTTTAGATTCACTTGTTGATAGATATGTATTTGTTGTTCATAATTTTTATCTTTACCTTTTTCTTCTTCCTCTTGTTAAAGGGTACCTTTCAACATTTCATATAATCCTGGTTTGGTGGTGATGAACTCCTTTAGCTTTTTCTTATCTGTGAAGATCTTTATCTGCCTTTCAATTCTGAATGATAGTTTTGCTGGGTAATCTTGGTTGTAAGTTCTTGCTATTCATCACTTTGAATATTTCTTGCCACTCCCATCTGGCCTGCATTGTTTCTGTTGAGAAAGCCCGCCGTATACTCAATTGCCAGCCTTCTCTGCACGCCTCTGTACCTCTGCCTTCCACAGCTCCTCTGAGTCTCAGTGTGCTTTCCTCTTTCCTTCTAGTTGTAGAATTTCCACTCAGCCAACCTTCCTGTGGTTCTGGATGATGTCTGTTTTGTCTTTTAGTTGTAGTTTTGAAATTGTTGTATGAGGCAGCAGTTTAGGTGTTTACCTATGCCGCCATCTTGGTTTCCTCAATAAAATATATAAAAAAAAAAAAAAATGAAGACCACCATTCAATTGGGGCACATGCCTGGATTGCAGGCTTGATCCCCTGTGTGGGGTGTGCAGGAGACAGCCAATCAATGATTCTCTCTCATCATTGATGTTTCTCTCTCTTCCTCTCTGAAATCAATAAAAATATATTTAAAAAAAAAAGCTGAGGACAGATATCAGTGAAACTGAAAAGAGAAAAACAATAGAGAAAAAAATCAAGGGGAAAGCCAGTTCTTTGTGGTTTTTTTTTTTTTTTGTGTGTGTGTGTGTGTGTGTGTGTGTGTGTGATTTTTTGGGGGAAAGCCAGTTCTTTGAAAAGATAAAGTTGGCAACCGTCTACCATGCTAACCAAAAGAAGACACAAATCATCAATATCAGGAATGAAACAAGGGATGTTACTATAGACCCTGAAGACGCCAAAAAGATAAAAAGCAATACTACAAACAGTTATACACACATAAATGGATAACTTTGATTAAAAGGACTAATTTCTCAAAAAAAAAAAAAACCAAAACACTACTCCAACTCACCCAATCTGAAATAACCCTATAAGTATTAAACACATTGAATTCACAATTTTAAAACTCCAAATTAAGAAACTAGATCTGCTGAAGGTGGCAGGAAGATCATCAGGTGACTGACTGGCGGGGTCAGACCAAACCTCTCAGCTCAGCAATCTTGGTACGTGGGTTCTGGCTAGGAAAGAATTCAGAGCCAAGACCTAGATTGTAAGAGAATATCTATTTGGTAAATGACGGAGGTAGAAGAAGTAATTCCTAGAAACTAGTTATAGAGGTAAAGGAAGGGCCCTCGGAGCTGGGGAGTGGGGAAGCTAATGGAACCTGCTGGGGGAGGGAGAGGAAATGGAGGGAGAAGAGAAAGGGAAAGGGACCCAGTCCTCCAGCCTAAGGGTTTTAAGAATGGAGATTTTTGGGGCGGCCCCAAGAAAAGATCTCAATAGAATATCCAGCCGTTTTCCAGGTGTGTCCTTTCAGGGTTGTGGTCTCCACTGACTAATTGGCTGGCACCAGGGCAGGAGGTCATGATTCTATGCAGCTGGTCCTGATGACAACCAGAGGGGCGTTGGTCTGGTTTTGCTGTTTTCTGGACTTAGAACTGAAATACAATGGAGACCTAGAGGTTATCTCTAGGCAGGAAAGATCAGGGGTCCAAACCTCTTGACCAGTGATATGCTAGGGAAGGAAACATCACCCTGAGGGCAAGGTCACATCCTACAATTGTTCTTTTCTAGGGATCTGCGGCTTTCTACCCTGGTGTGGACCAAAGGGGCCGCATGCTGACCTGACAAGCTCAGGGGAGGCCTGCATGGCGGTCTGCAAACTCAGAGACCTGAAGGAAACACAAAGGATGTCCTGAAATTAAACTTGAACTAAACGCAGTTATGGTGGGCAGTTACATCCTAGACCCGTATCTTCACTGACAAGGTCAACCTTTACCTTAACTGCGCCCATCTGTCTTTTTGCATCTATGATAACATAACCTTGAAATGTCTGGGTAACTTGTAACTTTCCTTTTTTCTGGACCCCCTGGGGCACCACCAAATGTGCTGGCTGCCAGGACAGATGCCCCAAATTCCTTCATTATTATGTTAATTGTTCCTTCACCCACCTAAGTATGTGTCCATCATTTTACTTTTTATCCAATCCCAGGGGTTTTCCCACTTTGCTTTCTCCTGCCTCTCTATCACCAATGAATTTCATGTAACCCACCTATGTCCCCTTTCTTTGATGGCAATGTATAAATACAGATATAACCACCATTTCTCTGGAGCTTTATCTCAATTCCTTGAAGTTCTGCTTCTCGGCATGTCAGCAGTTTGGCTCAAACTCACAAAAGTTCTTTACAGTTTCATGGTTTTTTTACATTAACACTGGTGACCTGGTCTCTGGCCCACTGTCCTTCCCTGCTCACGTGTGCCTACCACAGAACCATAGTGACTTTCATAGACTTTCGTGTCAGACCATGGAAAGTTCTACCAGTTGCTGAAAGAATTATTCTAAACAATCTCTTCTAGAATATAGGAGGGAACACTTTCCAATTTGTGGTGTTTTTTTTTAAGCTTTTTTACCTCTGAGGTTCTGAACTGTATGCTGAGGCAAAGAAGCCAGAAAAGCAAAATAATTTCAAAAAAGAAGGATAAAGTGGGGAAAAGAAGAAGAAACAGAAGGGGCACAGAGAACAATGGGACAAATTAGAGAAATTAGAGAAAAACCTACACAAATATGCCTGGCTGATTTGTTTTAAAAATATATTTTATTTATTTTTTACAGAGAGGAAGGGAGGAGAGAGAGCCAGAAACATCGATGAGAGAGAAACATCGATCAGCTGCCTCTTGCACGCCCTCCACTGGGGATGTGCCGGCAACCAAGTTACATGCCCTTGACCGGAACTGAACCCGGGACCATTGAGTCCACAGACCAACGCTCTATCCACTGAGCCAAACCGGTTTCGGCTGCCTGGCTGATTTTTGATATAAGTGCAAAATCAATTCCGTGTGAAAGCAGACAATGAAATGGTATAAGATGTCTGTCAGTACTTGAGCCAATTAAGCAGAAACAGGGTTCAATCAATTTTTCCCCCTAATATTGCTAGCAACTTGGGAGAGCATCAGGTCATCCACAAAAATCTGCCCCTCCCATAAACCAGCTGCTTCTATTGAGTAAAGGACAACAATTACTGTACATGGGGAAGTAGGCAAGGGGAATAAGAATGGGTAAAATGGTTACAGAATAGGCAATGAGGGCTGGGGACCCCAAAGAGGGGCACTTCTGGGACTCTAATTGTGTTGGCAACAAGTTTGTTCATCTTCCCATGATACATGATAAGGAGACCATGACTAAGATCTTGCTCTCAATTTTTCTGTATTCCACTATGAAATTCCTTTTTCAAAAAAGCTTATTTTTTTATTGATAGCGTAGACATTTTCTTTTTTTTCTTTTCTTAGAGAGAGTAGAAGGGATGGGGAGAGACAGAGAGAGAAACACTGATGTGAGACTGGTTGCCTCCCGCATGGGCCCTGACCAGGGCCAGGGATTGAGCCTGCAACCAAGGTATGTGCCCTTTGACCGAGACCCTTCAGTCCAAGGACTGAGGCTCTAACCACTGAACCAAAACAGGTAGGACTCCACTATGAAATTTTTAATGTGCCTGCCCATGCCTGCAGATTGGCAAAACCAGCTTTTGCAGAGCTGGATATGCTGAATGAAGAAAGTTCAAAGGACCCTACACTTAATGCAGTTGTTACCTGATAATCTGACGCTAGACTATAGCCATCAGAGTGGAGAGCAGCATCAAGAAGCGCTGTGGCCCTAACCGGTTTGGCTCAGTGGACAGAGCGTTGGCCTGCAGATAGAAGACTCCCAGGTTTGATTCCAGTCAAGGGCATGTACCTTGGTTGCGGACACATCCCCAGTAGGCGGTGTGCAGGAGGCAACTGATCGATGTTTCTCTCTCATTGATGTTTCTAACTCTCTTTTCCTCTCTCTTCCTCTCTGTAAAAAATTAATAAAATATATTTTTAAAAAAAGAAGCGCTGTGTGCAGGATGTGGAAAATGAAGATCAGTGAAACCAAGGTCAACAAGAGAAGCCTTTGTACTTCTGATCAAGCCACTCCTCTCCATCCCCTTTCCCCCCCCCCCTCCCTTGGAAATTCCCCCATTGTCACTGAGAACCACCAAATCTGAATTTTGGTCTCAGGGTTTAGGTTCCTGTCCTATTGATTTTTTTTAAAAAAAATATTTTTATTGATTTTTTTACAGAAAGGAAGGAAGAGGGATAGAGAATTAGAAACACCAATTAGCTGCCTCCTGTACACCTTCTACTGGGGATGTGCCCACAACCAAGGTACATGCCCTTGACCGGAATCGAACCTGGGACCCTCCAGTCCACAGGCCGATGCTCTATCCATGGAGCCAAACCATCTATAGGGCCCTAGTAATTAAAAACAAAACAAAACAAAACAAAACAAAACAAAAAAAACAGTTCCCAAAAGTTCATAAAGGCTAGAATGAATGTCTGTGATTTTACTTGTCCCAACTCTTTTAGATTCTTTAAGACACTAACAGGACCATAGCCCTGGTCCCTTAGCTCATTTGGTTGGAGTGTCCTCCCAATATGCCAAGGTTGTGAGTTCAATTCCCAGCCAGGGCACACACCCAGGTTGCGGGTTTTAGGTACTCATAACTGGAGGTGACCAGTCACACACACTCTCTCTCTTTTCTCTCTCTCTCTCTCTCTCATCAATTAAAGTGAAAAAAGGACACTAACGGGACTGCACGGAGGCTTTTTCAGCATCACTGCACTGTCTCCTGCCAGATGTCGCCATTAGAAATGGAAATGTCTTTAGGCAAAGCAAGCATGTAGGAGAGAGGTTAACCACACACTATAGAGGCATATGTGGTATCATTTCCCCTTTTTCTAATTGTTTAAATTGAATTTTATGCCAATGTTTACAATTAGCTGGGTGATAGCCTGAGGTGGTTAAAGGTTGTCTGGGGAGCTGGTTGTAATAGTTTCGCTGTAAAAAGTGATTCTAGCTCTGCTGGAATGTTGCTGAAAAGCATGGTGCCAGTAACAGTTCAACAATCCGTGGCCGCGCATCCTTGCCTGCTGTTGCTCTCCCTCTGAAGCAGGAGAGCATTGGAGGTGGTGGGGAAAAGTCTGCCTGTGTGCTCAATTCTTTGTTTTTTTCTCCTCCATCTCTGCCCCCACTCCTTTGCTCACTCAACCTCCTTTGTTCAGTCCGTAAAACTTAGAGCTAATTGGTAACACTGGATATCTGACTGGAGCCAGAGATACAGAATCCGTATCGTTCTTACTGAAATACAACACGGAATCGACATTAAACTTTCAATAACAAACTTAAGTTAAAAATGCCCCCCAAAAGTACTTGAAATAATGGTTGACATCACTACAATTGTAATTGATACAACTACATGTCCATATGAGAAGCTACATTTTTTTAAATGTTGGTAAGGATAGGGAGAAACTGGGTCATTTACACATTGCCGGCAGGATTGTAAAATGATACAGCTACTTTGAAATATTTGGCACTCTTAAAAAACTGAATATGAAACTACCATTCAACACAGCAACTGCATTGATTCCAGAGAAATGAAAAGTTCACATAAACATCTGAAATGAATGTTAATAGCAGCGTTAATTATAATAGCGCCAACTGCCAACAACTCAACCGCCAGTCACTCGAGTAGAGGCTAAGCTACAGTGCAAATGGTGCCATAGGGCCTATCGCTGCCCCCCTCACACACACACACACCCTCAGGCTGCGTTTTCCCCTGGGGTGCAGACTCAGCGGGCAAAGATGCCTCCCCAGGGCGGGGTCCTCCTGCCTCTTAGGGGGGAGTGAAGGAGAGCGGACTGTGCAGACCCAAGAGGGCCTGGCCAGATTGGTTCCGAACTGAGTGCCAACTCACAGCTCAGGATAGGGGCTTAAGCACAAGGAACAACAACAGCCTGTAATTACTGGAATCCAGAGTCTAGCGAGGCCCTAGTCTAGCTGCCAGGGCACCTCATAGCGGAGACCACTCACAACCGAGGCCCCACCCACTCAGGCCCCTCCCAGCTTAGGCCCCGCCCCAGCCCAGGACCTTCACAGTTGAGGCTCCTCCCACTCAGGCCCCTCCCAGCTAAGGCTCCTCCCACTCAGGCCCCTCCCATTCAGGCCCCTCCCAGCTAGGGCTCCTCCCACTCAGGCCCCTCCCAGCTAAGGCTCCTCCCACTCACGCCCCTCCCAGCTAAGGCTCCTCCTACTCAGGCCCCTCCCAGCTAAGGCCCCTCCCACTCAGGCCCCTCCCAGCTAAGGCCCCTCCCACTCAGGCCCCGCCCAGCCCAGGCCCCTCCTATAGGAAGGCAGCTAAGGCCTCCATAGCTGAGGCCCCGCTTAACGAGGCTCCTCACAGCTGAGAACCCTCACAGCCCTGGCCTTTCACAGCCCATGGCGCCTCACAGCCCATGGCGCCTCACAGCTGAGGG